>JANFOE010002072.1:0-264409 GCA_025667525.1 Glebionis coronaria | reverse complement strand
GCTATATATACTTACTAGCATGTTATCCGGGTAATGCAACGACAGATATCCGATGATTTTTTTGATATCAAATTAATTTTAAAGTGTAAAAATATTGAATTAAAAGTAATAAAATCACTAAAAATGAAAAAAAAGTTTGTAAATATATTAAGATAGATCTTGAAATTCAAAGAAAACAAAATTGTAAAAAATATAGAGAAATTAGATTATGAAAAAAGATGAATTAAAAGATACTTTCATTTAAAAATAAATGTGGGTTTTTAATAAGTTGTTATAAAAGAATCGGGTGGTTAAGATTGCACATTTGGTTTAGAGTTAAGTTTGAATTAAAAATGATCTAATGTTCAAATTTGATATATGTATCTTAATTTTTGGGTTTGAATTAAATTTAGAGTTAATATGTGTATATATAACTTTACCAATAGTATAAATATAACTTTACCATAAAGCTGGATAGCCATGTGTATAGTCAAACTTCACTTAATATATATGATGGTGGTAGTTGGTATCATCAAATAACGTTTAATGTTATTGAAATTTACATCAACAGATTACACATAATAAACAAGTGTATTAGTGTTATTCAAAAGACTAATTTTATACACGCATTACATGCTGCTTAAACCTATTTAAAAATAGGTTTGTTAAATATGATTTTAGATTGTGGGCGACGTAATATATTTTGACTACCCAAAGTACACTGTAACAGATTTTCTATTCGTTTTGGGTTGTAGGAATATCATCCATAGAAGCGAGAACATCGTTGACGTACTTGGTGGTCGTTGGTGGCACCACATTTCATAATTTCATATGGCGTTATGTCAAACTCATGCCCGTTTCACATGTGTAATAAAGAAGGGGACTGAATGTTATAAAAGATTCACAAGGTTGATTGCATTTGAACATATAATTTTTCCAGTTTTACAAAATTCAACCCGTATATTTGGATAACTATAAAATGCAAACAATATAATTACAAAATAATGTTAACTTTTTATTCAACTATTGTATATTTTTTAGTTTTTATGGATGCGATATTTTAGACATATTATGCAACAATACAATAACAATCTTCAAAATTTAATTGTATACATTTTGTTTTATGTTCTCTTGTGTCCAAGTTCTTTTGTTAAAACTTTTTTTACAAAATAAACATTTACAACAAGATTTAAAAAATGATAACTTCTAACTTTTTTATAACTTAATGCGCAAGACTTCTAATTGAATATTTTATTGTGTATAATAATATATACTTAGTAAAATAAAGACAAATATTTTTTTTAGAATACACAATTTTTTAACACCAATATTTAACTAAATAAAAATATATACACGAAAAGTATTACAAAAAAAGAAGCTGACAATCAGAAGTCATATCCGCCCATCGGGCGGGTTTTAAAACTAGTATATATATATATATATATATATATATATATATATATATATATATATATATATATATATATATATATATATATATATATATATATATATATATATATATATATATATATATATATATATATATATATATATATATATATATATATATATATATATATATATATATATATATATATATATATATATATATATATATATATATATATATATATATATATATATATATATATATATATATATATATATATATATATATATATATATATATATATATATATATATATACATATTGATATATATATATATATATATATATATATATACATATATATATATATATATATATATATATATATATATATATATATATATATATATATATATATATATATATATATATATATATATATATATATATATATATATATATATATATATATATATATATATATATATATATATATATATATATATATATATATATATATATATATATATATATATATTATCAAATCAAATCAAATCAAATTAAAGACCCTTATAAAGCAAGGATGGTAAAACAATGCCTTAAATATAAAATTCTATAAAAATGACACATGTAATTCATTAAAGGGTTTCCATAAAATGTTTCAAAAAATAATGTCTTAAATACAAATTTTTATAAAAATGAGACATGTAATTCATTAAATAGTTTCTATAAAATGCTTAAATAATAATGTCTTAAATAAAAAATTCAATTAAAATAACACATGCCTTATATAGGAAGGATGGTGAAACAATGCCTTAAATACAAAATTGTATAAAAATAACACATGTAAATCATTAAAGGGTTTCCGTAAAATGATACAAAAAAATATGCCTTAATTACAAAATTCTATAAAAATGAAATATATAATTCATTAAAGGGCTTCCATAAAATGCTTCAAAAAAAGAATGCAATAAATATAAAATTATATAAAAATGACACATGTAATTCATTAAAGGGTTCATAAAATGCTTAAAAAAGAAAATAAGAATTACAAATGATTCACGATAGTTGAATTACTAAAATGAAAATATTTTTAGATATTCGGACTGTCAAGTTTTGGACTAGGCTATATACAGTTTCTATATTATACATGTGATAAAAAATTATACCAGGAATTGGCTTTTTGGGGTTACTTTTGCTACAATACACTTTACGTCAAAACTTACAAAACAAAATAATTTCTAAAAAATATTTAACTATAATGTTTTTGCTACCAAAAAACTTAACAATAATATTAATTTCAAAAAAAAATTTATTGTAAAAAAGTTATTCATAACGTTAACATATACAAAATTTATTACCTCATAAAATTCAAAAATGCATAAAATATTTTATACAATATTATTAAATTCTAAAATATTTTAATGTAACAAACTTATTCATAACGTTAACGTATGCAAATTCAGTTAACTCAAAAAAAATTAAATAAATAAAATATCTTAAATTATGTTATTTTTATTCATTCTATGCTACATTATTAAAATATTAATGTAATAACTAACACTACATATACTAGACTTCTAATACATGCACAGATTACTCCAGTTTTCATTAAAAATATATATACTTAAAGCTAGCCCGTCCATCATACGGGTCTAATGGCTAATATATATATATATATATATATATATATATATATATATATATATATATATATATATATATATATATATATATATATATATATATATATATATATATATATATATATATATATATATATTATATATATATATATATATATATATATATATATATATATATATATATATATATATATATATATATATATATATATATATATATATATATATATATATATATATTTATATTTATATATATATATATATATATATATATAGATATATATATATATATATATATATATATATGTATATATATATGTATATTGTTGATGCAAAACTTGGGGTAAACCGAGCTTAACCAAAATTAGGCTTAATTTGGGGTCTTGTGGACTCCGGCTCTCGCACCAAGTGAAACTTTCTTTAGAACCCTGCGTACTAAACAGACACTGTTAGGCTTACCGTGGGTATGTTACCCACGATTAGACTCCAGCGTGAGAGTAAGTAATCGGTTTGAGTATATTAGTGTTTAGGGTATTGTGTGTATCGTACCTTTGTGGAACCGAAGGGGTTCCTTTTATACTCGAGAGAGTCCAGGCTGGGCTCCCTGTTCTTGTGGCCTAAGGAAGAGATAATGACTCGAAATAGCTTGATCTTCATTATCCAACTAAGGCAAGTGTATATCCATTTTCCTTAGGCGATATAACTATAATATAAGTTATATTCGGTCTAATCCTGTCGCATTGCGACGAGGACTTGGCTAAGTAATCAACCTCTTGTGCGACAGCGGCTTACCGGGCTTTATGAGCTATGTGCGCACATCGCACAAGTATCCAATCCATTCCTGATGGATGCGGGTAGTACCCGTGAGTCGAACTATCAAGCCCGACTAGGGACTATACGTCATCATGTCCCCCCAGTCTAGTGGCCGCAGGCTCCAAACGCGGCTACTAGACTATTAATCATCAAGGCCCACTCGTATAGATGCCCATCAACAAAGGAAAACCACACAGCTATGCACTCAAATAAGTATCCACGTCATATTCCACTATCATAGCCCTTTATTGGAAATCGTGAAAAGCATTTAATCATGTCAAAAGAAGTAATCAGCGGACACCATAGGATGAACCAAACGTCACAGACACGTGTCACAAGAACCATTACATCCATAGGGTATATAAATGCTATTTGACTGTCAATTTCTTCACATTTCCAAAAAATCTTTCGATCCATTGTTAAAAAAGAGTAAGAACCACTATTCCAAACAAAATATACCACCTTCGCCCGTGCTTAAAACACCCACAAGAGCAAAAGATGGTAACCCACCTATTTGATGTGACGTCCCGCATATCCGAACAAGAGCTCTCCCGTTTTACCACCAAGTACCACGTTTCTGCAGATCTTCATCCGACTGTTCCAGATCCACAAGCACATATTGGGAGTTTTCCCCACGGAAAATTGGTATATACACCAGGTTCATTGAGTTTTCCAACAATCACATACCTATAAGCTACTTCCTGATAGACATACTAAATTATTATAGCATACACCTCTCCCAGCTACATTGTATAGGAGCCGCCAAAATTTCAAACTTTGAGATAAACTGTTTACTAAAAAATGTTGACCCAACCATAAACCTGTTCCGCGCCTTCTATAGGCCCACATGGATGAACGGATGGGTAACCTTCGCGAAACGCCCTGGTCAACTGCAATATTACTCGGAAAAAATAGATTCCCTGAAGAAGTGGACCGACAAATTCTTTTGGGTAGACAAGGTTGTTTTCCCATTTGACCATGATTTCATCACCCCCGAGACAATGATAAAGGATAACCGCCCTATTGCTGGTTCATATAACGAGGCAGACGCACAATTAATTAACGCTGATCAGATACCAATGCAAGAATATCTAGAGACACTGCTATACGCCCTAGGTCTGAGCTACGCATCAATTCTTCCTGCCAACCACCTTCCTCAATACGTTGATGACTTTGACCATGGTAAGAAACCTTCATTTCGTTCACTTCCCCTTCCTCTTGTGGTTGTGTCTTTGTATTTGGCTACCGAAAAAACCATCCCTACACATATACTTACTCGTCCTTAATATGAATGCAGAGTTAACTTACACACAGCTTGTGAAGCCCGGGAATCCATGCGCCGTGACCATGCTCGCCCGACCCTTCACACTAATCGAGATATCAAATTTTTGGCGCATTGGTCAACGAACTGTAGCTCTGGAGTTTCCTTCTCCCACACCTAGTGGGAATGCCGAGATGACAACCGCCATAAACGCTACCCCTATCCGAAGCGTACCATGCATCATAAAGTCTCCGTCAGAGGAAATGAGTAAATGAGACGAAGAAGAACATGGTGCCGCAGAGGATTCGCACACCGGCCCATCTACAGAGGACATACCTGTGCCAAGTTTCAAAAAATTATTGTGCTCCCCTACGCAGAAAATTCCAAGAAGGGGGAGAACAGTGCAAACAAGGCCACGTGCTAACGCAACATCGTGGGGAGCCCCATCAAGGCCATGGGAAAACATACAACTATCAAGGTATCTTCTTGTGCCCTTCTTTAGTATTTCGTAAAAATAAACAATTCGCACACCTCCAATAATCGTAAGACATCAAATTTGCAGCTCCCTTGCTTCTACGACCGAGGCGGATGCAGGTGCCGCGAAGTCCATCAGATTTACTCCTCCCTGGCAATGCACTCGCTCATGCGCTCTTGATGGCGCAGACGCTTGTGGGGACTTCATGCAACACATAACTCCCCTTGATCGCGCTCAACATTTGCACCAGATGTCCGATGAACTACTAATGAAGGATCTAGACACAATTGACGCCCAAGAAGTAACTTTAGCTGCCCACTTGAAAAATAAGATATCCCAGCTGTCCGAGCGTTTAGCACAAGTAAACGAAGAGGTCCGCCAGGTTACATAACAGAAAGACCTCAAGCTTGTAAATGCGAAGATCGAATTTGCCCGCTTGCTCACCGTGTCCAGTATAAATGCCGAATCCATCCAATATTTAGAGGACGAAAAATCCTCGCTCTCTAAGTTCCTAGACCGCGAGCGCCGCCTGCGAGCGAAGCAAAAGGACGAAAACCGTTGGGCCATGGCGAAACTAGAAGAAGGCATGGATGCCCTTGCTCGGAATTGCGACAATTTTTTCACTAACTTCCAGAAGGACATGGCCAAGAAGTCGGAAGTTCTGAATTATATGAGTACATATTTTGATGAAGAGCTATATCCACACCTCATCGCAGTGCGTGCTAAAAATCGATGGCTAATAAAACATGGTCTTCCACTTGCTGCCAAAGGTGTCATGAACTTACCCACTTTTGACAAAGCGATCAAGGATGTATATGATGCCGCGCTACTGCTTGAATCCAGTCTCGCCATGGAACGTGCTTCCAAAGAAAATTTACTAAGGGGTCCTTTGAAGGAAATGAGATCTATTCCGAATATGCGCAGGAGATGTTTGACACCACTTTCCACAGATTAGAGAGCCTCCCAATGCTAACCATAGATCTAATCGAGAAAGGTCAGGACCTCCCCATTACCGTGACCATGACAGGCCTTATGCTTCCGAGTGATAGTGCAGACCCAACAAAAGGAGACCCTGAAACCACTGGCGAGCCGAAACTATCCCAACTACAAGTCCCTTTGTACATTTCTGGCACTCCGATATTAGTTTCGCTGGAAGATAAATTAAAGAAACACGTGTGTCGTGTCGCCAAGAAGAATCATACCTCCCTAAAAGGTGTTGTTATCGGCCTAGGCTTAGCACACCCTAGCCGGTCTGACGGTGTACCCGTGAGTCTTCCATCCATTGACGTATACTATACTCGCGTGCTTCAATATATGGAAGAGGCATGGGCACAGCATCGCATGTCGCAGAACCCACAACATCGCAGGTTAAAGAGGTCACTGTCGACGAGCGACCTTTTATAGAGGCTGTCTTACCCCCACCATATTTATTGTTGTATCTGATGCTAACTAATCTTGTAAATTAATAATTTGTTCAATGATAATAGCGTCCTACATCATATTCATGTGTAGTCACATATATATGTGTCCAGTTTCCTACACCTACACCTGAGATGGTGAGGGAGAACACCTGTTTATGAGTACGCCCATTGGGGTGCGACTCTGTACTTATGGGTGAGTCTAAAAGTCATTACGTGTGGTCCTGCCACTACTACCATAAATAATGTCACTGAAAATGACATGTTTCCTAGGCGTGCACATTTTGGCATCCGTCATAAAGTATGAGGACTGCTATACTTACCACAACGTCTTATGAAAAGCTGCCTAACAAAGGATACCTGATCCGGCGCCGCTGGGGGTGCATCCCTCTTACGCAACAAGTCTAATTAGAAGGGTAAACTAATTCCTCTTATTCCGCCTGGAAACGTCATTGTACATGTACATCTAAAGGCCCAATATATATTAAAGAAATAATACTTGCATGCATGCGTTAAAGATGAGAAAGAAAAAACATCATTTGGACTATGGAACTAGCTAGGAACCACAGTGTTTTATTCATACCCTTTTGCAAATGTTTTGAAACAAATAACAAAAACCTAAAAAACGATTAAAAATAAAAAATACATGGATCCTTATTGGGGTTGCTAGCAGCCAATGGATTGGTTCATGCCAACTATGTGATATCTCAAGGAGAATATCGTCCAGAACTCCAGTCGTCTCTTAAATCATTCCTTGTAGGAAAAATATCTCAAAGAGCCGGCAGCGGCGCCATTTAATACGAGGCTTTTTACCTAGTAAGAAAATTATCGTTGTTCCTGTCTAATCGAATTGAAAAATGGATTAAAGTGCGACTTAGCTGTCTTTGGTGGAAACAAATGTTGTGTCGTTGTAGTAAAATTAAAAGGTTCAAAACTTTAAAGTAAAGGTAAGGTAAATCTAAATCTAATTTAAAATAATTGACGAGAAATTAAAAGCGTGACAGGAAATTAAAAGGCACTTAAAGAAAATAATGCAAACTTAAAACTATCCTAAAGGCAAACTTAAAACGCAACTAAAACTTAAACTAAGGCAATGCTTAAAATAAATCTAAGGCAAGTAAACTTAAAGTGCGACTAAGGAAAAAGGCAGGAAAAGTAAAGCTTAAAAATTAAAACTTAAAAACAGAAACTTAAAATAACCTGAAAACAGCTCATTCGGAATAAACCTTCGTTCGGAATAATCATTCGTTCGGAATGTCACCTTCGTTCGGAATAATTCTTCTTCACTCGGAATATTTACCAAAACCCTTGATCCGGAATAAAATGTTCACCCGGAATATTACTTCATTCGGAACAAATGTCTCATCCGGAATAATCACTCCTTCATCCGGAATATAAGCTCATCCGGAATATTGATTCATCCGGAATATGTCATTTATCCGGAATAAATCCTTCACTCGGAATAATGCTTCACCCGGAATAAAAGCTTGATGCGGAATAAATCCTTCACTCGGAATGTGTCACTGATCCGGAATAAATGAGACAAAACCTTGATTTGGAATAAACAACTTGATTCGGAATATTCCGAATCAACTCCCTTGATCCGGAGTATTGCTTATTCCGAATGAACGACCCTTGATCCGGAATATTATGGACAAAGACCTTGGTTCGGAATGTTTTCTTCACTCGGAATATGTTGCTGATCCGGAATATCAAACTGATCCGGAATATGTCACTTATTCGGAAAAAGTCCTTTATTCGGAATATTTAACAAACAACCTTCGTTCGGAATAACAGTTGATCCGGAATAAACTAGAATAAACCCTTCATCCGGAATAATCTTGCTTGGTTCGGAATAACCTGGAAAACAGAAAGAACGAAGAACACGGAGGACAAAAATAACACGAATCTAATCCAAACTAATCAAATCAAACCAAAAGATTAAGCAAGACTAACCACAAATGATCAACTAATGTTAATCAAACAAACCAAATCAATAAAACTAACAATAATAACCACAATAATCAAAACCCACTTAATCAATTTAATAAAAACTCAAGAACATGAACATAAACAATAAGCATAAAGATTAAAGATTAAACAAGAAAGGAAGATAAGAGATTAACAATAAAAGTAAAGATTAACAACAATTAAAAGAAACTTACTTGAAATTAAATGAATTTAAGGTGCAAGACAATTAAATAAATGACATGTATTTAAATGTTCAAGTAATTAAAATGGAAGAGCTAATTGTCACACTTAGCCAACAACAACAAATGAAAGGAAATGGATCCTATTTATAGGAGATTAGGGAGGTGCTTAGTGGAAGCTTCCTCGCCTCTTTCTTCTTTCTTTAATTATCCTTTAGTCCTTGTCTTCTTAAATCTTCGACTTTAACGACTTTGTCTCGGGATTTCTTTAAACTCGTCTTGAAATTTCTTCGTAAATGAGACTTGAGTTCTTCGGCTTTAAGTAAAGTTCCGTCTTTTGACTTTTTCTTCGATAAATCTTCAGAATTGGTCTTGGACTTCCGTTCTTTTTGCACTCTTGATTTATTGACTTCGTCTTTTCTCTTTTTCTTCGATAAAAGCCCGTGAATGCCCGTGTTTTCTCCCCTTTTCACATTTTCGTCCTAAATCACAACAAAAACACAAACCACGCATAATTCCGACATTTACGACATAAAATACACGTTTTGGCTTGGTTATTATTGTAATTAAGTGGTAAAAAGGATGGGTGTTTACACACCTATCATAGGGCCAGATAGTGATTCTGCATAGCCATGCGCACTTATCCTAGTTTGTGAGGAACCTTTGCTCGCCTGACCGTGCTGCTTCATGCTTCGTGCTGTTGGTAGTACGCCCATATGAAGCCGCTGTCGCTTAGCGAGTGAAGTTATCCTTGTTGCGGGGACCACTGATCCCCTACGCTGCTGTTGATGGTTACCTTTAGTCGGGAGCAACGTTACCACGTGTCACGCCATATTTCCAATTGACGTTACTAAGGAACCTAGAGCACGTCCTAGCTGTGAGAATAGTCCCCCTTCTACTGCACCTTTGGTTAAGAGTGGGCCAGTAACCATGTTAGAATTTGTCCGACGTCTTGAGTCCGCTTGGCATTTCTCAATGCGCCACTCTTTTGCGCGCATCTTTATGTGAAAATGGCTAAAAGTACCCTGAGCGAGTGAGTTCCTCCACCATAGCGACCGAGCCGCGAGGACACACTCTCCTATGCGCGGCTTCTACTACTGCCCGCGTCTGATCCGGTGCTAAGCATTGCAACATCCGACCTTTGCCTGTTTGCCTATACAATGTCCCTTTGACAATTTGAAAATTCCTAGCTCGCACATGTATCCGCTTATCCTTCCTTATGCTGCTTGGCAATTTGTTAAGTGACAAAAACTTTCGGATGGGTGTCATCCATGTTGGTGACTCAATGTTCACACTCACACTTTTGTGCGAGATAAAATCGACGAGAACGTGACCAGGAGGCTTATTCATGTTTACAATGGAAAGTTGGTCCATGTCCACTGATATTTCATCTTCCTCTTCTTCAACCCTTCATATCAAATTCCGCAAACCGTGCCGTCATGTCTCGTATCTTTTCCGTATACTCGATTAGCACCCGCCCTCGTGGCTCGCATGACCCATTGACTCTTCTTGCCACCAAAGGGTTGTAGGTGTAGGCCATCAGGCGCCTTATGTCCATTCTTAGCGCTAACCTGAGACCTGCTATGAGGGCTTTGAAGTCTGCTTCCACGCTGGTAGTGGGGAAGTCAAACAGCAATGCGTATGTTATTTTTATGTCGCCTTGGTTCATGAGGATGAACCCTGCATTTGGCCCCCCTTCTACTGCGAAGCCAGTCGAGAAGAGGACCCATGAGAGTCCTAGCGGCGATTCAGCGCGCATAGATATGCTTGGCTCCTGGGATTCCTCCGAGACACGCCTCCTTCTGCTCATCTGTGGACTGGGCTCTATATTATCTTGACACATGTCTGCCTGCTTCCTTTTAGTGCTGGTTCTAGAAGTACTGTTACCTCCTTCGATTGTGTCTATATTACGGATGGTAACTACCCCATTTTGCACCGGGAATTTAAACATACCGTGTGCCGTGGAAGGTACTGTGCGTAGTGTCTTTAGCGCCGGCTGTCCGACTATCCCGTTGAACGAGGATTGAGAGCGCACAACCATGAAGTCCATCCATACCGTCGCCGAGTGTTCCGTGTTCCCAATGGTCACCTGTGTGCAGAGATTCCCCAGTGGTCGAGTCTTATCACCGCTAAACCCTGTGAGAATATGTGCTGTCTCTTCTAGCTCCTTCCTTATTTCCCATGGCAACCGTGCGAAGCAATGATCGTATTATATGCTCGCTGCAGACCCCCCATCGACGCACATGCCTTATATAGTGTGTTTGTCGAAGGCTATGTCAATCATCAACGAGCCGACTCTGTAGTCCGTATCTGAAAGGATGGGGAATGCAATTTTCTTATCGTGCGAAAATTCTGCGACCACTCTTCTTTGCATGAAAGATTTTTCCCTCTCTACCATGTATATGGTTATAGGTTTATCCTTCTGTTTTTTCACTTCGACCTTCTTCGCATCCGCGTTCTTTCTCCTATACCTTATCAGGTGGTTCAGCTTCCCTGCCTTTACCAGGCTTTCAATGTGTCTTTTCAACTGAATACACTCATCCGTAGCATGCCCTTTATCATCATGGTACTCGCAGTGCTTTGTGTTATCCCGCTTATCCACATGTCCCAACCTTGGGCTAGGCTTTGGAAAGTTTGCTCCTTCTAATAGAAATATCTCTCTAGAGGTTTTTTGCAGTGGGGTGAACTTGCTGTTGTTGTTATTGTTGTTGCGCCCTTGCTTTGCCGCTCCTTTGAAGTCCAACGTGCGACTGATATTTTGCCCATATGTTTGTTTCTTGGGCCTATTTTGGTACCTGTAGCCCGACGCCATTTGTCGGCTATCTGTGCTACGGTCTCTCCTTGAATAAACGCTCGGACCTTTTCCATTACCCCGTCAAACGTTGTCGGGGTTCTGTCGTTCAACTTTTTTTATTAGGTCCGGATTTGTGATGCCTGCGAGAAATCCAGAAATCTTTAGAATTTCTGGGCAATCCTTAATCTGGTTGCACTCAGATTTAAGGCGTTCCATGAAGTCCTCTAGGCTCTCGTTGTGCCTCTGCTTCACTCTTTCAAGTGAAACTAGACTTTTGTCATACTTCTTCTGTTGTACATAGTTCCTGCGAAACGCTCTTCGAAGTTCTTCAAACCCATGGATGCTCCTTCGCGGGAGACGGTCAAACCATGTTCGAGCGTTCCCGATGAGCGTTGAGTTGAACATATGGCACCATACGACTTCTGGCCATTGCTCTATCCCTGCATGCGATTCGAATACTTTCAGGTGATCATTCGGATCCGCCGTGCCGTCGTAGGTCTTAACATTAGACGGCATGCGTCTTTTCTTGTTATCCCTGAAAGTAGTTATGCGTTCTGAAAACGCACTTCCTTTTTCTCGACGCCATGGCATGGTCCATTAATCTTCATCTTGTATCCTTGGCCTTTTGGCGCCCTATGGTGTTTTCTTTCGTAGTCAGAGGAGTCAGACTCCTCAGTGGATGAAGGAGATGCCCTTTTACGGCGGGGGTGGCGGTCGCTATGACTAGAGTCTGAGGAACCTTCACTCGACGAATTCCTCTGGCGCCTCCTTTCAGGGCTCTTACTCCTTTCCTGAACTCGCAGATCCTAAGATTTATCTCCTTATAAGGGGCCTAGCCTTTTAAGGGCACTTTGTCTACTAATAGGGTTAGGCCCTAGTCTGTCCTTTACGCTTGTGCGCTGGAGGTCACTGATTGGTGTCATGAAACCATCCTCTTCTCCTGAGTCCCTGGAGCTATCTGAGGACGATGCATCCTCAATGAGAGGCGCATCCGAAGTGGATGCTGGGATCTCAGTCGCTCTCTGCTTCCTTCTCTTCTCCTTTCTAGCTTCCTTACTGGATCTTGAGCCTCCCATAGACTTGAATTCTTTATCCAAGTCTAAACTGATCTGAAGGTCTCTTGCTGGATTCGCCCTCATTTGCGCCCTCATAAGTGGGATTAGCGCCTCATATCGACATAGTCGCTCATACTTTGCTTCTCCGCGGGGGAAGTTTCTATTTCCGCCTGCGGATCTATCACAGCCCTTGCGTCCAGAGTATCCTTGCGACCTTGATTGGGGATCTCCTGAGAGGACGATGTGGTTCCGACCGTCTATAGGGTCGGAGTGACCAACGGAGTGAAAGATACTTGCAGTCCTTTCCCCCCACGACTTGGGTTATTGGGCTCAAGGCTTGAGTAAGGACCTGTTGCCTTCTTGGATCCACCTTTGGGTGGAGGCGGGTTTGAGCCGATTTTTGTCATTAGCTAGAGTTTAGTTTGGGTCCCACGGATGGCGCCAACTTGTTGATGCAAAAGTTGTGGTAGACCGAGCTTAACCCAAATTAGGCTTAATTTGGGGTCTTGTGGACTCTGGCTCTCGCACCAAGTGAAACTTGCTTTAGGACCCTGCGCACTAAACAGACACCATTAGGCTTACCGTGGGTATGTTATTCACGATTAGACTCCGGCGTGAGAGTAAGTAATCGGTTTGAGTATATTATTGTTTAGGGTATTGTGTGTATCGTACCTTTGTGGAACCGAAGGGGTTCCTTTTATACTCGAGAGAGTCTAGGCTGGGCTCCTGTTCTTGTGGCCTAAGGAAAAGATAATGACTCGAAATAGCTTGATCTTTATTATCCAACTAAGGCAAGTGTATATGCCTTTTCCTTAGGCGAATATAACTATATAATATAAGTTATATTCGGTCTAATCCTGTCGCACTGCGACGAGGACTTGGCTAAGTAATCAACCTCTTGTGCGACAGTGTCTTATCGGGCTTTATGGGCTATGTGCGCACATCGCACAAGTATCCAATCCATTCCTGATGGATGCGGGTAGTACCCGTGAGTCGGACTATCCAACCCGACTAGGGACTATACGTCATCATATATATATATATATATATATATATATATATATATATATATATATATATATATATATATATATATATATATATACTGAGGTTAATGTAAGAGATTTTTTAAAATTATAAAAATGAGAACTAATTTAGATCGTTAGATCTTTTAATTGGTGGTAGATTAGATTCATATTAAATAAGAGACATTTAATTAATTATGTAAAGTTTAAAGGGCATTTTGGAGAATTATATCATATCTTTTGAATTAATATTTGACAAAGTTTCGTTTCATTAGCCACTTTTATACTTAATAGTAAGTATTTTATAGAAAATACATTTGTTGTTTTTTATTATACATTTTTGTTATTATATTTTATACCACTTTTTTTAATTGTTATACACGTGACTTTAACAAAGTCAATGTACGTAGACTTAGAATACACATAGAATAAAAATATATACATTATCAATATCCATCTCAAAATGGATACAAATCTTGTTACACGTATGCATAACTTTCAGAACAATGCAACTAGTACAAAATTTTATTTGGACTTTTCTAAAATAATTTAATTTGGACTAATAAAAAAAGCTAATACTAAATTAATTTTTTATAACAAATAAATCCCATCTAGAGAACTAGTACTAATTCTAGACCATAAACACCAGCCACCATTACGGTACATCAGAACATGCTGCATCAGACTGTGGGACACCGGTACTGGTGCATCAGCCCACAATCATGTACACCGGTACATGGTGCATCAAGCCAGCATCATATACTGATACATGGTGCATCAACCCACCATCATCATATTAAGGTACAACGGTACATCAACGGCACCAGCCCACAACCATCACAAAACCTGTTACAAGTTACTTGGTACATGGTGGGTGTGAGCACCACATACCACGTTGTATCAGGTGCCCCGATGATAGTTTCACGAAGCAATGATTACATATGATACTCGATACACGAGGAACAATTGAAGGCTATTACTAGATCTTATGATTTCAACACGAGCAACATCCCGGTACACCGAAAAATCGTTACATCCCGATACATCGAATACGTTTGAAATGAGATATGGTTGTGATTTTGGACCATTTTTATTTGAACGGGAATGAATGAGATGTGATACAGCTAGGTTTAGTGGTATCGTAGGTTTTATGGCCATGGGGATGTGATTTGGGTTTAATGTGTGTTTGAAAGAGAGGATGATAATGAATGAGATGGAGGCTGGTTACATTGGGATGAAAGGTTATTAAGGGTTAGATGACAGTATACCTATAATGCCCTTGTGATTATGTATTTAATTTTATTTTTCTTTAATATTTAAATTCCACATGTCATCTTTTGATTAGGTTCTTATTTTTATAACATTAAAAAGTTCTTATTTGAACCAAAATCTATATATATATGTATATATATATATATATATATATATATATATGTATATATATATATATATATATATATATATATATATATATATATATATATATATATATATATATATATATATATATATACTATTTCATTCTCACCATATATAAATCCTATTTCTTTCTAATTTTGTGTCTTTCTTTTTTCTCTCCAAACTACGTACGCTCTGGTGTTCATAATTAACTATCTCAATATTTTTTCATTATATCATCTCCAAATAATCTAAAATCAAAGATCAAAGTAAGTTATGTAATTTTCTTGATTACGTATGTGATTTTTAGTGTTTTGCATTTACGAATCTTTGTTCATATTAAGTTAGGGGTTTTGTGTTTTTGAATTTTGCTGGGTTAATCATCATTTTCGTTTTATTTATGATATCCATTTGGTAGTTATTTTACATGATGTTGTATACGTGAGTTATTTGAAGTTAATTTGAGGGAAAAAATAATCGTAAAATGTGTTTACAAAAACTACACACAAGGTGTTCGATACAATGACTCAATGATATTTTATACATTTGATGCCCTGATTTTTTTATAAATCCTATTAATTTTTAGTATACTGCATTCTTGTTTTTGACCCAAGCCTAATCTCACTTGGACAAGGTGTTCATTTGGGTGACTTTAGCATAATAGTTGTTGGTTTTTATTCGAAAAACGGGCTTAGAAGTAGGAAGGTTGAGGTTCATATAATGTAGTAGTTGGGAGTCAAAGCATTCTACTTTTTTTTCTTTGTTGAAAAGAACGTCATTCTTGGCGTGTTTAGGGTCTCCAATCGATTCGGTTATCAAAAGAGGTGGTATTTAGATCGGGTCAGTAAGTCTTGCTATGACCGATAACACAATGCATGCTCTTGACGAACGCATGGAAGAAATGAATACAAAATACAAGACGATTGTTTAGAATTTATATGCTAATCTTGCTGCCACGACTCTTAAAGGCAGATCGATAATTAGTAAAAAGCAAACGGTTGGATAATTCACTTTGCTTGTTAATTATTTGGTGTGTTTGGTGATTATAACTTATATACTGGTATTTTACCATCGGATATGTTGGGTGTGTTGTATATGCCTAAAACTTTAAAAGACTTGAATAAACATGGTTGTCTTTTATCTTTAATAATATGGGTTTTCTATCACATTGCATCACTATATGAATATTTAGAGCAAATAATGGAGTAAAATGTGTTTTAGGTTTAGCTAAACCGATTCTAATGCCGACAAAAAATGTACATGACCTCAAATAGTTACCCAATGCCCACAACTATTCTACTTTGCATGTCGTGTTTCATTCATGTTGGTTATAATCTGACTAAGGCTCCATGTTTTCTTACTTTCTTTATCTCTCTACATGACATGGCTCAAGAAGCAGCAAAGAAGAGACGTCGTGCAACCAAGAAGCCATACTCTCGCGCTACTCTAGGACCCACTTTGGAAGTTATTCAGAAGAAACGAAGTGAGATGCCTAAAGTTTGTGATGCTGCTTACGAATCTGCTCTTCGGTTTGTTAATTTATGAGATCATACTTTTGTTTCCATTGTTAACTTCTGAGACTCACACTAAGGCTGCCAATTGGATGGCGAAACAATAAGTTGGAGACTTTTCGTCTTGGTTTGGTGCCCACCAAAGCTTCTTACACGGGTAATTTGTTTTCCCGAGTTTTGCCATGTTTACCACTAAATCAGTTGATTCTGAGTAGCGCTAAATGCTTAATACAGGTAGAAATTTGTCATGAGTGAATGGTACTTTTTAGAATTTCAAGAAACAAGATATAAATAAATAGGTTTTTTCATAAGATACACGAGTCTTTTGTCATTTTATCAGGCATATGATGCAGGTTTACACAATGCTAAAAGGTGAACAAGATATACCTGATCCCAACCAAAACTTTCTGAAAAGGCATGCTTTCAGAAAAGGGAAATCAGAGGACCTATATTATTCAGAGTATAATCTGAACTTGCTTGAAGATGATCTAGATAGAAGCGGTAAAAAGGATTTTAAGTTTAGGGGCGAGTTGGTGGAATCGAATAGTGGAACTGTAATGGCAGATGTTCAGGATTTGAATATGGATGTTAGTGTTCGGGAAAGGAAAGGAACTTGGATGCGTTAGTTTCGTCTATGTTAAATTGTTTCATCATTTTGTGAGTTGTGCATTGGATGAGGCTTACGGGCGTGTTGAGTTTGGGTTACCACTTACCATGTTCTTGCTTGTCTGAATAGGTAGTTGGTAAATTTAAGTCAAAAGTTTTTTGTTATCGATTGAATAACGGAATAAGCAAGTAGAATACATGGTCCTAAGTTATTTCAAGCCAAGTGAACAAGTGACTGCCTCCAATTTTGGATGCTAAAAGAGTAGTTAACGACCAGCTCTAGAAGGAAAATGTAACACTTATCAAGCACTTAGCAGACACAAAGTCAGTAATTCAAATAAGTGGCGATGCGGTGCAGCAAATGATGGTTACCTTGTAGATGGTAAGGAAACAGATTTTGCAAATTGCTTAGTCAAACACTTAGTCGTAAGCGGAACTAAATTTAATCAAGGTATAACAAAAATCTCTAAATCATGAGCTTGGATGAAAAAATGGCTTGCTTATCGCGAAAACCCTTGAGTTGGAGGGAATGTTGAAAGCTGAAGGTGTCAAGCTAATAGTGATGTAAAACAAGAGGAAGCAGAAGTATAGAAGTATGTGCAGCAGCAGAACGTTGTGATGACAAACTTCTTAGCACAAACAGTAGCCAAAATTTAAAGGTTTAGCGCCTTCTGATATGATTGGTGATATTGACGTGTGTAAAGCCAGAAAGGCTCCAAACCCGAAGACGCCAATCTGCAACGTTCAAGCTTGACAATGAAAAGATTGAGAATGATTATGACCTTCCACCAAGTGAATTACCTGATGATGATAAGATGAAGCTGATTGATTCTAAAAAAATAAGATGTAGAAGTCGATCACCTTCGTGACTGCAATACTCAAGGAAGACAAGAAATTTATTGCAGAAGTGAACTTTTTACTGCCCGTTTGTCATTAGATTAGAAATTAAGTTGGTTTATGCTTGTAAACTTGGAGTATCTACCTACGGTTTGTCAATCACCGAGTTTTCTTACTTTCGACTCTAATGAGGGTGCGCTCAATAGTTCATGTATTATTTCTTTATAAGTCATGGAAAAGCTTAGAACTAAGATCTTTCTTTATTTTCAGTCTCGCGTCAATGTTGTCAATAGAAAACATTTCATTAATCTTAAGGAACTTGACACCCAAACAAACTTTAAAGGTGAGCTTAATAAACTTTTTTTTGTTACTATATTCTTTTAATTTATTCACTAAAATCCAGTTTTGTGATCAGGTTTACGAGGTATCAATGAGGTGAGTTCATAAGATAACAAGACAATGTTTCAAGACGTGTGTAATCTGCTACAAGTTTCAGGTGATGGAAAGATTGAGGTGATGTTGCAAGATGTGTCTAATCTGCTGCAAGTATCAAATGACGGAAAGATTGAGGTGACGAAATATGTAGATAAGAACTCATACTTTCAATAAAAAGAGTAGTAAATATTAAACTCATTAGCTTAAGTTTTAACGTAATTTGACAACTACAACATATGAGTTACTTTTTTTGAAATCTAACCAATTATATTCAAAACATATATCTACAGCACCTACTATTATATAAACGGATACATTTTCTTAGGTCTGTTAGTTTAGTTCATCGAGGTGTTCAACCGTTTAAGGAATTTAGGCTTTTTGTTGGGTTGAGGAATTGTTTGCTGAGACGATTGTTATTGTTTATCATAACCTTAGAAATTGGTCAACCACTTATTATACTTTACATAATTATACACATCTAGCTATGGTACATAAGTGGAAGCTTAAAATTGAGCAATAGAAGTCTAATTGTATCAAGAAAAGGGGATCCTCCACCTATTGTGTTGGCTGTCATAACTCTCGAGTCTAGGCTGACCTTTGGATCTTGCTATACTATTATTTAGAAATCATATCATATTAGTTGGGCAGCCAATCAAGTCACTGGTAGTTCAGTAGGTAATATTGCCTCTAGTTATGTTGGATAAATAGACAATAATGCAGATGTATCGGCGTGATATAGACGACAATTAAACTTTTTATGTGTCTAAACTTGATGAAATATGATAGTTTCATTAACTAATTTAGAAATATTATACCCTTGCTGCATCATTTTAACCAACGCGAGATGATATTTGAAGCCTAATCTGGCTCACTGGCTTACCAACAGTCGTTGCCACAAATGTTGTGCGAGAAGTATACTAGTCTATAGAACAATCTGGAATTCTAAAACCCTAGCTACTAAAATGCCTAATCTGCCCTTGAGACTTTGACTGAAAATTGGTCTTGTTTGGCCTCATGTGATCATGTGAAGATTCCATGTGATATGACAGCTGTTGAAATGATCTTGAGTCGTTCATTTTGAACTTGGGGGCCAAGGGGTAACATGGGACGTTGGTTTGGTCGGGTGTAGGGTTTTGAGGGAAAGGGACGGGTGTAGGGGAGGGTCCCACAAGACACATGGGTGTGTCTTGTGGCGTTTTGTGATGTGGGTTTTGGTGAGGTGGAGGGTAATCAACATTCTGGAAACAATTGGGTAAAAACCCCTTGATTTGGGATTAATTGCGTCTGGGTAGGATTAGGGTTTATCATGTGATTAAGAGGGGTTTTAATCCTTTTTGGGTAAAAAGAGATTTAAAAAACTTGTTTGGTGGGAAAGTGGGGTGGTGTTGACTGGTTTAGTTGACTGGTTTAATTAATAAACCGGGTTTGGACGGGTAGGGTATGGGTGGATGGGTAAATGGGTGGGTTTGCTGAGGTGTCACATTCTGAGTGGTTGTGTGAGTTTTGTTGTTTGGCAGAAAAGACCCCCAATGTCTTCAGTTTTGTTCAAGTTGTAAATAAATGGCATCAACGCCCATATAACACATAACAACTTTTGGCAAGTTGTCAAAATTGGCACTAAAGGTTTTCAAACTTTTATCAAGGACCTTTAATGCATTTTCTCCATTTTCCAAGGGCTGATCTTGTATAGTCTTCAAACTTTAGGGACCCTATTCATAGTTTTGAATATTTGAGGGGTATAAAGTGTAAATCTTCAAAAGTTGAGGGACTAAAGTTGACAATCTTCAATTCTTCAAGGGTATTTTTGGAAATTCCAAACTTGGGCCGGTTCATTGTGCGGCTTCGTTTCCCGTGTTCGTTTTTGAATGATTCTTGTGATCTTTTGCCATTTCCTCAATATCCGTACCTAAAAATACACAAGTAACAAACACGAGCATATATTTTGCAGTTTTAATGATATTTTATGCATTTTAAGCCCGATTTGGACGATGAGACCGTGTATAAAAGCAGTCTCATCACTCCCCCATACTAAACCATTGTCGTGCCCTCACGCAATGCTAGAATAAAGTATCGTAGCATCTCCAAAATTAATTTTTATTGGAATGATAAAAGAGCTACACTACTACTATTACTACTACTTGTGTTTTTAGACATAATGTATGATTTTCATCGCAAAATGGGACGTTTAGGTTCATAGAACAAGAACATGTGAATGCTTCGTTAGAAATAATTTCATCGTCCTCGATTTTCACCTTAATTCCATGCCAAGCGTGCAACGAGATCATTGTCATTATAAGTTAGTAATGTTAACACTACTCATATGCCCTAATCACGTACTTATCCTCCCATTATTCCTAAGTTGTATCTCTTATATTTTATGATGTCTTAACTGTTTCACGAGGATACATTGTTTGACTTATGCGATAATAGAGATTTAGGTCTAAAAATAGAGTCCTAACGGTGTAACTAAGACCAACAAATCAATAACCCTTCCTAATAGACAACGATGTTAAAAAATTAAGTTGACAAGAAGAATCGATAAACACGGTATAACGGTTTTGAACATGAGACTTATTACCAAGACTTTTATACGCCCCCTAACGGAAGGACCTTATTATCTTTGGTTTACCTCCATCTTTTATTCAACTTCGCCATGAAGCTTTTATTATGACTTCGGTCTTGCCTTGCCTTTTATTATCCGCCTCATCGGTGGTTTTATTAGCCAAAGACGTATATCCTCACGCAAAAGCGAATTTTGGATCTTTAAAGCTTCGAAGATTAAGGCTTGATTCACTTTCAATTTTGCATAGATTTTAGGCCTTGTGGGGCTTCAAATTGTTTGCTAGATTTAGGTGAGCACCTTAAATCTTATTATTGGGTGAAGCTTTCGATTATTAGGGTGCCAATACTTCAAAACCGTGACGCTGGCGATACCTTAATGTCTTCCCAATTTAATTACACGGAAGCTACTAGAAAAGACTAGAAACCCAACAATCCTAACTAAACCGCTAAGTCAATATTTATTAAGAAAAAAATATTTACAAGCGAAGGGAGAATAAGCAAACAACGAGAACACATGAGTTTTTGAAAGAATACGAGTACTCTACGTTTAGCATAGTAACTTATAATTAACTCTATCATTTCTCGTCCTCATTTAAGAGACTTAGCCTAATGTGTACTTAAGGAATCAAAGCTAAGTGCTCAACACGCACGGTCGAGTCAAAAATTACTCTTATTCTCGCCATCAGAAAATCTACATTCGTGTCTTCAAACACTTATGAAATATGAGAAAAATTTTAAAATTTGGCCATTTTCAGCCTTATTTTGCAACAAAAACGATAAACAAAACGATAAACTTTGGAAAGCGTGAAGGTTTGGCAAGGCAAGTATCTATTCACCCCCCCCCCCATACTAAAGTTAAACATTGTCCTCAATGTTTCGAGTTTAGGGGTGCAAACACCCCCATACTAGAAACGTAGTCGAATGCCTAATCTAGCATGGAAAGGGTGTAACCAATAAATTAATAGCCGTTTATGAAGTGTGCTAAAAACCTAAGGTTAGAACATAAAAGGATATATCATTTGGATATTGGGAAAGGCCTCCAAAGCAAACGATCGAGTGCTCCCATAAAACGAACACGAGAGGCTCCAATCGTGAAGATCATGATCTAAAAACTACAATTCACAAACAACCACGGAACAAAGGTTGGAAGGGCACAAATCCCCTCACATTAAGTTAACTAAAAAGCAATAATATGTACATGGATAAGCATGGGTCTCCCCCACGAGGCACCTTGTTTTTGATAACCGAGTCAAAAGCTCGACTCGAATCCCCATAAATGTGATCATTTAGGGATAATCATGGTATGGTCAATTTTTGGTGGGGCTTACATGATAAACAAGGCCCAAAAACAACCGGTATAAAGGACTAAGTCCTTTGATGATGCAAAATACCGGGATCGAAGATGGCGTTCTCGTTTTCATTGGAAAAACAAATCAACGCCACTTCATCAATAGTCAACACAAACCCAAAGGGTTTCAAGAAAATAGGAGAGAAGAAATAGAAGGGTGGGACAATGGGTAAGTCTCTAAAAACATGAGCTACTCGAGGTAGACTCGCACCAATCAAATGAAAAGATTTTCCATTTATTGCATCGGTGGAAGACCGAGATTTCCCTATATAAGCAATTCCAGGATCAAAAATCTCGTCCGCGGTGGAGAAAGGGAAGGGAACATAAGGGGATTCCCCCACACTAAGTCCAAACAAAGCATCGTCAAAAGGAGAAGACGAGCTTGTAGTACTCAATACACGTGGTGATGACGGAGTTAGAATTGTAGAAAAATCTTTTAAATTCAATTCAAAATCTTTTCCTTTTTCATCTTTTACACTCTCCTTGTGAAAACCCGATTTGATTATGTCAAAAATATTTGGTGTATCTAAAGTAATGTTAGTCACACTAAAAATTCTCACATTTTGAAATCTTTTTGGTTTAGGTGGTGGCAAGTTCTCAAATCTTTTGTCAACAAAGAAAACTTCCCCATCGGGATCAACGTATTCATCATCCGAAGAATCACTCGAGATTGGAATCGTAGGCTTAACACTCTTAACCTCCACCGGCGGAGGGGACGGAACTTCATTTTTCTCAACAACTCCTAAAACTCTATTGGAAATCTTTTTTCAAATACTTTTGATGGGATTGACATTGTACAAAGATGTGATAGAATACACATGAGAAAGCGTGGAGTTTTGGGTTGCATTAATGACGAGTTCTTCCTCATTGAAACGAATAGTGATTTTTCTTGCATGCACATCGATAAGTGCTCTCGAGGTATCCAAAAAAGATCGACCTAAAATTAACGGAACTTTAGGATCGATGGGAATGTCAACAACAATAAAGTCTACGGGATGGTAGAACTTTCCAACTTTCACAAAGACGTCCTCGGCAACTCCACAAGCTAGAATCGTAGAATGATCGGCCATCTCGATTGACATTCTTGAAGGAGTGAGATTTGGAAGATTGAGCGATTTAAAAATCTCAAGAGGCATCAAATTAATACTAGCACCAAGATCGGCCAAGGCGTAGCATTCTTCCATGTCTTGGATAGCACATGGGATTAAAAACTTTCCAGGATCACCGACTTTTTGAGGTATGCGGCTTAGAAAAACCGATGAACAACTAGACGATTTTTGCAATTTTTCTTTGTTATTCAACATACTTTTGAAGTTCGCGGCAAATCGAGGCATCATGACTAAGGCGTCGGCAAAACTTATATTAAAATGCAAGTCACGAAACATTTTCATAAAGAGTTCAAATTGATAATTATTTCGTTCTTGTGCCTTTTCCTTGTCTCGTCTTGAAGGGTAGGGTAAAGGTGGTGTGGGTTGGGGCAAAGTAGGCATAGGCATCGGCCTTGGAATCTCGGGTTCCATGATGGGTGTAGGTTCAACCGTAGGTGTGGTTTGAGTGGTACTTCGTGGGCTTGTAATTTGCTCCTTTTCAATCACAACCTCGGGTTCTTTCTCTTTTTCCTTCTCCATAGAAGTACTTGGACGAGAAATGGGTTCTTTGAAAGTTTTACCACTACGAGTAGTAATAACCTTCAATTCTCCTTTCGGGTCGTGGTTCACGATGGTATCACTAGGAAGACCACCCGAAGAAGAGGGCTTACACATGATAGCTTCAAACATTTTAGCCATTCGGTCTTCAAATTTTGATTTCCTAGCATCCGCTTTTAACAATTCTTGCTTAATCTCATGTTGTCCTTGCTCCATTTTTTGTTGATTTTGTTGGAGACGTGTGACATTTCCTTCCATTTTATTAGCATGAGTTTTGAGTTCATTAGCAAGTTCGTTTTTAAGCTCGTTTTTCAACTCGGATCTTAAGCTAACCATTTCACGTTGCATATTATCAAACTTAGCATCATTAGCCTTAGCATAATTCAAAAATTCTCCTTGAAGATTTTTGCTGTGATCATTTTGAAAACCTTGGGCATTGTTTTGAAAATCACGGTTTTGGTTTTGGTTTGAAATTTGCCCATTTCCACTTTGATAATTACCCTTGTTGTAATTTCTTTGATTTCCTTGGTAATTTCCACCTTGGTTGTTGTTGCGATAGTTATTAGCATTTTGATTTAGTGGAGCTTGATTTTGGCGGGAACCTTGACCGATCTGGTTATAAGTTCCCGTGGCTACATAAGCACTCGAAGTGTTACCATCCGTGGTAATGCACTCGGAAAGATCATGAGCTCCACCACACGACAAACAACTCTTAGAAACCGCTTTAACCGAAGCGGAATTCGAAGCTTCTTGAGCTTTCCAATGGGACATAAGAGTCGAAAACCTATCGAAAAACCAATTCTCCTCATTTGCTTCATCTTGCAAGGCATTGATACTACGAGACGATGATGAGCCCATTTTGGCAACACTCGGTGTGTTACGAGGGCTATAAACCTTAGACCTATTCTCAATTATGACCAAAGCTTCTTCAACCGTTTTACACAAAAAATTACCACCCGCGGCGGCATTCAAATAATCTCCTTCATGATCATTAAGTCCATTGTAAAACGTGTCTATTTGGTGTAAGTCGGAAAAACCGTGATGAGGACATTCATGTAACATCTCCTTAAACCTATTCCAAGCCGTAGAAAAACTTTCATTTGATTCTTGTGAAAATTTAGAAATCTCATTTTCAAATGCGTAGTCTTAGAGGGCGGAAAAAATTGGTTCACAAACTTTGAAACGAGATCCTTCCACGTCAATATAGAATTGGGTGGCTCTTTCTCTAACCAAATTTTTGCGGGCCCCGCTAAGGAATACGGAAAAAGCATCATCTTAATCGAGTCATTCGAGACATCCTTAAATTTGCACGTGGCGGTAAGACGATTAAATTGGCGGATATGGTTGTGAGGATTGTCCTTCTCATCACCATGGAATTTGTTGTTTTGGATCATCGACAACAAACCCGTTTTCACCTCAAAATTCTCCGCAAGGATTGCGGGAATCACAATAGCTTCTCCATAACCCTCGGTGGGTGCTTGAAGTAACTCCATCATAGTTCGATTCGCCATGGTTGGTGCTTCTCGTGCAATGGGTTCGTCAATAGGAGACTCCTCACTAGAATGAGTTGGAGTGGGAGTTTTGTTCTTTCTTCTACGTGCACGTTTTGCTTGATTACGAGTGAGCATAAACGTCACGTACAACGAGGAGACGAGCAAAGAAGATTCTTTTTGGTATTTTGTGTTTTTCAATTTTTTTTTGTGGTTTTTGATGGTATTAACTTTTTTGGAAATTGGTGAAATGTATTAAGTAGATAAAAATCTACAAATCTCCTCCTTAATCAAATCTCTTGATTAAAGAAGCCTCAAGGAATGAAAACGATCACGTGAAGTGAACGCCTTCGATGACTTTAGAACGATGGTGGAACACCAAATCGTTCAAGAGGGTTTAATCAATAGAAACCAAGAAAATATATATGATATGTAATAATACTTTGGGCGGCAAAACCCTCGATTCACTCTCAAAATCAAATACGCACAAGCAAGCGGAGGAAACGAGGCGGCGCGAAGCACTTAAGAGCCTTTTTCCTTTAGGTCGTGAAATACAACCGCCTTATACCCACCTTATAGTTTGTATTATCAAAATTAAGCTTCACGAAAGTATTTATCTATTTTTGCCTTTTTCTTTGGTTTGAGATTCGAATACAATGATTGGGTAATGACCTCCCAAGTCAAGGTTGTGATTTCTCACGTATTTGGAGTACTTGTGAATTTATTGTTCTACGTATACAATATAATAATAATATTCACACAAAAACCGAAAAACGATAATACGTATTAGTAGAGTGCTACTAATACAAATACTAATTATGGCTAATATAAAAAACAACATTGTTCAATCAAAACACAACACGCCTCCCCGGCAGCGGCGCCAAAAATTGATGTAGTGTTTTTGCAACCCTTTAGGAAAAGAGAGGCAAAGTAGTGGTAGTATTAAGTGTCGGTTTAGGAAAACCGATCACTAATGACCCTAAAAGTGAGTTCGTTTCCCAAGGAGGCACGTGTGTTGTGTAATGAATGATGATTAATGTTTGTGATTATTAACAAGAAGAAAAGAAAAGAGAATAGAAAGGAAAGAAATGACGGGTATAAAAAACAGATCGAGCTAAGACGAAAACGCGTTCACGTAAAACCGTAAAAAGTACAAAATTTAAAATTTTAAAACCTAAAAATTACTTATAAGCTAAAACAAGTCCAAAATAATATAAATAAGAAATAAAATCCGATAAAAATATTTTAAAACCTTTTATTAATTAAATATTCAATTTTAAATGCTAATTAAAGCCCTAAAATTAAATATAATTAATCAAAATGTCCAAAATATGATTTTATTGAACAAATAACTTACTTATATTATCTAAAAACTAAAAAGTATTTTTCCTAATTTTTAAAAACTATTTTTCTATTTTTAAATTACTAAAAACTATTTTAAAACTAAATTAATTATAAAAAATAATAAAATAATGCTAAAAATAAACTACCAATTTTAAAAATCCTAAATTACTCTATTGAACAGTAGAAAATTGAGAAAGATTGAAAAATATAAAATTTACCACTAAAAGACAAAACTAGTTTAATTTAAAACCCTAATTAACTTAAATTAATTCTAGAAAGTAATAAAAAGATGAACAGTAAAAACTTTTTATACTAAAACTCTTAAAATAATATTCTAAGTCCAGGAAAATTGATTAAACTGAAAAATATTACTTTTTGGCACTAAATTCCAAAAACAGAAACTTTAAAGTTAATTAAAAATACTAATTAATCTGAAAAATATAAAATGAACAGTGATAAAAATTTTAATTAAACTAAAAATTCAGAAATAAAATAAGAAAAATAACAAAACAAAAATCAGGTCCTAACTCCTAAAATCACCCACTAAAGACAAAAAAAAACAAAATCTGATAGTGACAGGTGTTGGACTTTTGTCCTTTTGCTTGGCAGTACCAACTTGTGTGATAGTAGGGGAAACTTTCTTCCACTGCTAGTGCAATAATTTGGTCAGGAGACCAATAAGCTTAGGAAAGCTTATTTGATAGCTTATTTTGGACAAAAAGGCACCCTTATACTCTTTGGAGTATAAGGAGTCAGATTATACACAAAAAACAAGCAATCACTTCACAATATAAGCACCAATTAAGCCAAATGAGTTACTGATAAGGCTAAATGCTAGCTGATGAACAGTAGGCTATATTACTTGCACGCCAATGGATTTTAGATGCTCATAATTTGCACATAAGCTCACAACATAGCATGTAACCAATACACAATCCTCAAATACCCCCTATTCTAACAGATTATCAAGAATTGAAGGCCAACTTCTCACAAAAGCATGAACAAAATGCAGTCACTGGATTATAGCTATATTTTCACTATTTTATCACCCAAACTTGTTCAAACTTGTTCCAAACTGAAAACCTATACTAGCATGCACCCTACAATACCCTAAGAGTGATTTTAACCTGGTTTTTAACTCAACAATCTTTCAAAATTCTCAGTTAAATAGCAGATCCAAACACCCCTTAAAAACTGAACTTGGAAATTTTTCAAAGCAAATCAATTGAAAACCTATCCAAACTGATTTAAAAACATCTAGCATGCATCAAACACTGATATAAGCAATATCCAAAAGCTTTTAACAACACTTAGCACCTTTTTCACAAAAATCATGCATATCACATATTTTTCAGAAAACTAAAAATGGAAAAGGGATTTTACCTTGAGGGACTTACATCCAAGCCCCTCAGTGACTGCTTTGTCACTTCCAATAGGATGGGGCCTATGCTGGACCTTGGACAGCAACAATCTCCAAATCCTGCTAAGATCAAAGTAGAACACACAAACTTGCACAATGTAATATTTCTGATTTTTCTTAAAAACTTTCTCACAAATCCACAAACCTTCACAACTTGAAACTTGAAACACGATTCAAAAACAAGAACAATAGCAGAAAATCCAAGAATATGATCCACTTTCACTTCACAAACTCTTGGCTTTTCTGAAAATAGAAACACTTTTTCAAAAACCTTTTGAAAATGAAATAAACACCAAGTGTTTATAAAAGATTATATGGAACTCAGATTTTCACTCAACAAACATTTATCAATTTCTAAAACTCATAAAAGGAATTACACTTGTTTCAAACACAAATACCAAACTTTATAAATATTTAAAAAGATTACAATTTTTTGAGTAAAATCTGGAACAAAGAGATAAGGGACACAAACGTCTCCTTATATACTAGTCTATAGAACAATCTGGAATTCTAAAACCCTAGCTACTAAAATGCCTAATCTGCCCTTGAGACTTTGACTGAAAATTGGTCTTGTTTGGCCTCATGTGATCATGTGAAGATTCCATGTGATATGACAGCTGTTGAAATGATCTTGAGTCGTTCATTTTGAACTTGGGGGCCAAGGGGTAACATGGGACGTTGGTTTGGTCGGGTGTAAGGTTTTGAGGGAAAGGGACGGGTGTAGGGGAGGGTCCCACAAGACACATGGGTGTGTCTTGTGGCGTTTTGTGATGTGGGTTTTGGTGAGGTGGAGGGTAATCAACATTCTGGAAACAATTGGGTAAAAACCCCTTGATTTGGGATTAATTGCGTCTGGGTAGGATTAGGGTTTATCATGTGATTAAGAGGGGTTTTAATCCTTTTTGGGTAAAAAGAGATTTAAAAAACTTGTTTGGTGGGAAAGTGGGGTGGTGTTGACATTTTTAGTTGACTGGTTTAATTAATAAACCGGGTTTGGACGGGTAGGGTATGGGTGGATGGGTAAATGGGTGGGTTTGCTGAGGTGTCACATTCTGAGTGGTTGTGTGAGTTTTGTTGTTTGGCAGAAAAGACCCCCAATGTCTTCAGTTTTGTTCAAGTTGTAAATAAATGGCATCAACGCCCATATAACACATAACAACTTTTGGCAAGTTGTCAAAATTGGCACTAAAGGTTTTCAAACTTTTATCAAGGACCTTTAATGCATTTTCTCCATTTTCCAAGGGCTGATCTTGTATAGTATTCAAACTTTAGGGACCCTATTCATAGTTTTGAATATTTGAGGGGTATAAAGTGTAAATCTTCAAAAGTTGAGGGACTAAAGTTGACAATCTTCAATTCTTCAAGGGTATTTTTGGAATTTCCAAACTTGGGCCCGGTTCATTGTGCGGCTTCGTTTCCCGTGTTCGTTTTTGAATGATTCTTGTGATCTTTTGCCATTTCCTCAATATGCGTACCTAAAAATACACAAGTAACAAACACGAGCATATATTTGGCAGTTTTAATGATATTTTATGCATTTTAAGCCCGATTTGGACGATGAGACCATGTATAAAAGCAGTCTCATCAAGATGCTCTGCATGCTTAAAAGAACCTTGATTGTTTAGTCTGTTAATTTGAGTTGTAGAATTGCATGTTTTAAATTTTGTGGGATTACACTATTCTGTTACTAATTTTCTAGTGATTCGTTAGTCATTAGGAGCTCACTGTTAGACTGTTATTAATTTTCAGTTAGTAGTAATAAGATTATTTAGATTGAATTTAACCATTTCTTTTTAAATCTGTTTAATTTTCCAAAATATAGTTACTTAGCCACAATAAGGGTCTAGTAATCTTGAATCTAAATAGCTGACATAATTTGGACTTATTAATCTTTTGGGCTTATGAAATCAGGAAGCCCACTCGCTTAACACTTTTCTACAAATTAGGAAGAATTATAATTGTCTTATTAGGTGTTATTTTGCATTTTTAGATTTTATAAGAATGTAATTTTACTTTTATTAAAAAATTAGTGGCTAAAAAGGTTTGTTATATTTTATAAAAAAATTAGATGCAAGTTTGTTCAAATTTTGTTACACTTTTCTTGTTGGATAGTTAGTTAAATTTTGTTAATTTTGTTGAGTAGTTATATTTATGTTATTTTTGTTAAAAAGTTTCTTGAGTTTGTCACTTGTTTGATTTTACTTGTACTTATTTCTTTAAGTGTGGTAATTGCAAGATGTTTTAGATTAGTATAGATATGTAGTATAATATTTTTACATTTTTGATTGCTTTGTTGAATTAGACATATATACCAAATAAATTTGTTAACACCAAAAACAATTAAGAACTTGATTTTAATTGGACTCTCAATTTGTCGTGAGCTTGGAAAAACGAACTTGAACTAAAAATCAAATATTACTAATCTTAGAGTTGAGCCTGAGTTACTCTCTAGGATCAAGGAAGCTCAGACTGATGATGGTGAAGTCTGGGCGATTATTCAGAACATCGACCAGCAAACGTAGTTTCAGGTAGATGATGACGGTATCTTATGGCAGGGCACTAGACTATGTGTTCCTGATGATCTTACACTCAGGGAGGCTTTGCTGACTGAAGCTCATAGCTCTCCATTCTCTATTCATTCTGGTTCCACCAAGATGTACCATGACATCAAGCAGCATTTCTGGTAGAGTAAGCAGGATGTTGCTACCTTTGTCTCCAAATATCTTACCTGCCAGCAGGTTAAGATTGATCATCAACGATCTAGTAGCTTACACAGCCATTAGACATTCCAGAGTGGAAGTGGGACAAGATCTCCATGGACTTTGTCACCGGACTTCCGCAGACCAAGAGGAAACACGATGCCATTTGGGTTGTTGTTGATCGACTGACCAAATCAGTTTATTTCCTACTGATAACTAGATTTTACTCAGGTTAAAAATTATCGTTGTACCAATCTCTTCGAATTGAAAAACTGTGTTTAGTGTGCGACTCAGTCGTTCTTTGGTGGAAATAAAATGTGTCGTTGTAGTAATTTTAAAATGTGCAAAACAACTAAAGTAAATGGCGTTAATTTAAATCTAAGTCTAATTTTAAAATAAATGGTGCAAGTGTTAAAAGCGTGACGGAAATTAAAAGGCACTAAATGTAAATAACGCAAACTTAAATCTAACTAAGGCAAACTTAAAACGCAACTAAAACTGAAACTTAAACTAAGGCAAGGCTAAAATAATTCTAAGGCAAATAAACTTAAAGTGCAACTAAGTAAAAAAACGGGAAAAATAACGCTCGAAATTAAAAGCAGAAAGTTAAAATAAAACTGAAAATACAGAACCTGAAGATTACCTCTATTCGGAATATATTCCTACTCGGAATATCCTGTCTATTTGGAATAAAGTCCCCTATGCGGAATGTTGTCACCTATCCGGATAAAGTTCCCTATGCGGAATATCAGTCTACTCGGAATATCCCTATTCGGAATCTTCTCTTATGCGGAATAATTAAACCTATTCTGAATATTCCCTCTATTCGGAATACCAAGCTCTATTCGGAATACCACGACTATACGGAATAAACCTCCTATGCGGAATAATAAACCTTACTCGGAATATAACCCCCTATTCGGAATATTCTTTCTGTGCGGAATCCTTAGCCTACTCGGAATAACTGAATATTCCGAATAACCTTTATGACTAGAACCTTGATCCGGAACAACTACTGGGCAAGTTACATGGGAAAGATCAGAAGCAAACTAGCGAAGAACAAGGAACAAAATATCATACGAATTTAAACAAAACTAAAACAAATCAACCACAAGATTAAATCAATCAAACAAATAAACATAAACTAATGATAAACAATCAATCCAAAACAATCAAACTCACAAAACTTAATCAAAACAAACAAAACCACTTGATCAAAATAAGAAGAATAAGAACATGAACATGAACATAAACAGTAAGAATCAAAGATTAAGAAAGGTAGAATGAGATTGACAAGATAAAGATAAAGATTAACAAGAATTAAAAGAGAAACTTACTTGAAATTAAATGGTAATTAAGGTGCAAGACAAGAATTTAAATTTGACAAGTATTTAAATGACAAGGTAATTAAAAGTGGAAGAACTAATTGTCACTATTAGCCAATAAAATGAAAGTAATTAAGATCTAATCTATATATAGGGGAGGATTAGGAAGCTTCCTCCCCTTCTTCCTTTTTTCTTAATTGCGTCATTAGGTCCTTAAGCCTTTAATCTTCATTAATTGCACCATTAGTCCTTTTTCCTTCTAATCTTCTTTAAACTTGGACTCTAATGACTTGTGGCTCGGGATTTCTTTTGAACTCGTCTTTTAATTCTTCAATAAAATAGACTTGAGTTCCTCGGCTTTTGATAAACTTCCGTCTTTTGACTTTTTCTTCGATAAATCTTCAGAATTGGTCTTGGACTTCCGTTCTTTTTGCACTCTTGACTTCTTGACTTCGTCTTTTCATCTTTTTCTTCAATAAAAGTCCGTAAATGCCCGTGAATGCCCGTGTTTTCTCCACTTTTCACAATTTCGTCCTAAAACACAACAAAAACACAAACCACGCATAATTCCGACATAAAAGACATAAAATACACGTTTTGGCTCGGTTATTATTGTAATTAAGTGGTAGAAAGGTTGGGTGTTTACACACCTATCAAATCCCCTACACTTGACCATTGCAATGTCCTCATGCAATGCATTAGTTACAAAGCACGTTACACTTTTCATCACAATCAATCCACGTTGGCCTTTATTAAAGAGATATAAACTATAAACATTCAAAGTAAAGAAATCAAAAGCATACCTTGGGTTTTGGAAATGTCATGAATAATCATCATCCTCAAGTTTTCACTTTCTCCAAACCAAGCTTAAAAACGAGATCATTGTTATTATAAGTTAGCAAACCAACACGAACTCATGTGGGTCAATTATTCACTTAGACTCCCTTATTCCTAGGTGTATCTCTTTTATTTTATTGTCGTCTTGAATGATCACGAAGATGCATTGTTTGACTTATTTCGATAGTTTATTATGCCGAAAATAAAGTGAACGATTTAATCAATAGTTAGCTAAAGGACAAAATCTTTTAAAACTGCTTCTCGGGACCTCATAAAGTTCAAATCTTGGCATAACTCGCTTCGCGATTTGAGACCTTTCTCGGACCGATATTTGGCAGCGACTTCATACTTCAAACCTTGAGACACGTTCATGAAATAATGGTCTTCTCTTCATATAGGAATTTCTTCATTTGAAGTTTTGAGAGATTCATACTTGGACCACGACTTCTTCAATTTTCTCCAATCTTTATTTTGGACTTTGATATACAACGATCCGCCTCCTTTTATGACTTGGATCTATTTATCCTCATACCTTGTTAGGGTATTTTCGGATACACTTCTCCATGACTTTTGGGGAGTATTTGCTTTTCGCCGTGTGTCTCGATCCTTCATATTGATTTTCGATAAATGATTCTTCACATCACTTTGGATCTTTAGCAAAAATATAGCCCTCATGCCTTGTTAGGGCCTTTTTGGACTCGCCAATCTTCGCATCCCGCTTCAATACGTTATGCCTTGGCTATGAACTCTAATCCATACCGAGCAACTTTTAAACGATCTTGGGCTAGGAGCTAAGTAACTTTTCAAATCGTACAACCTTATTTATTGCAGATAAATTTGTTAGCAAGCGATGGGAGAATAGGCTTATAATTAACTCACATAAATTCGCGAAAGAATACCGAACTTATAATTGACTCTATCATCTCTCGTTCTCCACAGTTTAAAATCTCAAGGAATTAGACTCGTGGATGCTTAGCCTATTAAATCAAAGTTTTGGGTTTTCGAGTCGCCTATAGGATCTTGCAAACTCTTAGACTTTTTCAAGTTTAGAAATCGCGTTTTAAAGTTCCCTTGATAAACGACTCTCTAGGATCAATTATAGGAACTTGCGAAACGTTCTTGTTCTTAACCCGTGAGAGTTAAGACTTTCGCGTTTTATAGCTCCCTATATAAAAGCCTAACAAAACTTGACTTAAACACGTTAAGGATACTAGCTAGAGTAACTTAGATAAGTAAACTCGGGTTGAGTAAAAAAAAAATTCACAACGTTTGAAAATTAAAACCACTTTCCTAAACATTATTCTAATAAAGAAAGGAAAATAACTATACAAAGGGAAAAACTAATAGGCCAAAATAGATCAAAAATTTTAAAAAATGTCGAAAAATTGATTTTTCGGTTAAAATGAGGACAAATACAAGGAAAAGACCACTTAACTTCGATAGAAGTCCCCCCCTACACTTAAGATAAACATTGTCCTCAATGTTTAAGCATGTGGGAGTAAACTCCCCTACACTTAGGACATTGTGCACTTTGTTTAAATCTTGCTAAGGAAGAGACAACTAAAGAGATTTCTATTTTAATATTGAAAAATATAAAATAGTGAATCGAAAAGAGTTTAGGATAGAACCGGGAAGAAGTGGAACACGGAATCACGGGTTGTCAAGAATCATCAAGAGTGGATCATTGAGCGCTCGAATCCCTGATTAAGAAGAGAGGAGAAGAAAGCAAACCAACGGGTCTCCCCCTACACTTATGATAAAGAAAGCGAAAAGAAAGATACATGGGTTGCCTCCCAAGAAGCGCTTGATTTTTTATTACCGAGTCGTGAGCCTGACTCGACCTTGATCATCATAGGAAGAAGCATGAAACATATCCACCGGGATCAAAGACATAGTTTTCGTCCATCAAATAGCACAAGCTTAAGGCAAACAAGGCAAGCAAAAGAAGAATAGGCAAGGTTCCCTTAAGCAATGATGGATCACGGTGGAAGCAAGGGTGAAGTGCAAGCATGTCTTCAATATTTCCAAAGATTTTTCCTTTTATTACATCAGGTGGATACTGAGATGGCTTAAAAATTTCAATACCGGGGTCGAACACCTTTTCCTTTAAGGGAAAATAGCACTCAGGCTCAGCAGAATGAGAAGAAGATCCGCGAAGAAGCACAACCTCGTCCTCAAAAGATGGACAAAGAGGTGTTAAGTCATACGTGCTGCGGATATTGGTGTCGACCGGTTTCTTCTCCTTTGAAAGAATGTGCTTCAGATCCAAAGTAGGATCAAGACGATAATCTTCAAAATCATAAGGAGGAGCATCAATCTCATGAGGGAAGTAAGTGTTGAGAAACATAGAGAAGTCTTCCTCAAATGAGTAATCGTCCAAAGTAGGATCGAGTGATGGCGGAGGATCTTCATCATGTGAAGAATCGCTCGAAAGAGTATCGGCCTCATCAAAATCATCATATGTGGGCAGCTCGGGATACTCAGAAGTACAATCATCAAAATTATCCGAATCTGAGCTAGAATCATCATCATAAGCATCAAAGACCGGTGGAGAATCATAAATGGGAGAAGGTTCCAAATTGGGGCGAGAATCATCCACATCATCTTGAAAAAGTGGATTATCAATGGAAGAATCGAATAGAGGATTGTTGTAGACAACAAAGTCATCATGCACATTAATCATATTCACTGATTCTCGGCCTCCAAAGGATTTACTTGTAAGCTTCCCCATTTTGAAAACTTGTGCATCATCCCCGACTCGTAAGATTAACTCACCTTCGGCCACATCCACTAAAGCTCGTCCGGTTCTCAAGAATGGCCGACCAAGTATTAAAGGAATACGAGGGTCCATTTCATAATCAACAACGACAAAGTCGATCGGGAAAGTAAATGTGCCAACTTTAATAAACACGTCTTCGGCTATACCAACGGGGTAAGCGAGAGTGCGATTAGCAAGTTCGAGAGTCATCTTTGTGGGAGTAAGGTCGGGCAATGATAGTGTTTTCCAAACACTCAGCGGCATCAAATTAATACTGGCCCCGAGATCAGCAAGGGCAGTAAATTCTTCAGTTTTGTTGAACACGCAAGGCAACACAAAACAACCGGGATCTCCAAGCTTTTCCGGAAGTTTCTGCAGAGCGGTTTTCATTTAAGCGTGTGTTGGCGAGTTCAATAATCTTCTCTTTCTTGTTAAGCAATTCCTTAAATGCTTTAACAAATTTGGGCATATGGACAAGTGCTTCAAGAAAGCTAATGTTGAAGTTCATTTGAGAGATCATCTTTATATAGTTCGACACTTGACAGTCATTCTTGGTTAGCTCGTTGGTCTTGCCCAAGCGAGAAGGATATGGGATGTTGGGTTTAAAGGTGGAAGGTGTAGTTGGTGAAGCAGGTAAAGGTTGAGATGTTGAAGGGTCCTTCCTAGATACATCGTCATGACGAGGCGGGGTGACGGTAATGGCGCACTAATACTAGGAGTAGGGAGAAAGGGTGGTGGAGGAGGTGTAGATGATGGGGGCGGGATCGATGGATCGACAATGGTAATTCCACTACGGGTATTAATAGCACTCACATTAGCTCGCGGATTGGTGACGGTGTTTGAAGGTAGAGAACTCGAAGTAGAAGGTTGAGTGGAGGGCAAGAAACTAGCCAACATATTCTTTAATTCATTCGTTTGGGTGCTGAAGGAGGATTGAATATTATCGCGAACCTCGGTTCTAATGTCATTTCCTTGCTTCGTGATATCTCCTTTCAAATTGATAATTTGGCTCTGCAGATTCTTGATTTGCTCACCTTGGGTTCTCATTATGGCTTCAACATCGGGGTTAATGGGTGGGGTTTGTTGGGCGGGTTGGTAATAAGGATTAGAAGCTCTTGGTGGGATATTGTTGCTTCTATTGTAGTTGTTGGCGGGGTTTTGGTTTTGAGGAGAAAAACCGGGTGAAAGGTAGTTGTTTGATCGGTAACTCAGCAAATTTCTATCCCCTTGAGGTCGAGCTTGGTAATTTTCCGGTGAATAATTACCATAAGCTGCATACACATTTTCAGGATTTCCTTGAGTCGAAGGACAATCGGTGTATGAGTGAGGACCGCCGCATGTTTCACAAGGAGCAGCAACAGCTTTAACTTGTTGTTGTTGTTGTTGGTTTGAAGCTAAGAGTTGCATACTTCTGCTCATTTCAGTCAGCACACGGGTGAGTTCTGTCATATCAGGGTTTGCTGAGGTGGAGGAAACATTGACTCTCGGGTTGTTCCTTGAAGAAGCAGAGGAATCCCAGTTTTTGTGGTGAGTAGTCATGTTCTCAATAAGTTCTCTACACTCATCGGGTCTCCTTTTCATGAATGTGCTACCGGCGGCTACATTAATCGTATCACGATCTCGAAAAGTCAAACCGTTGTAGAAAGTATCGATTAAGGTCACAGGGAGCATGTTGTGGTTTGGACATCTATCGATCAAGACATTATATCTCTCCCAAGCATCAAAAAGAGATTCATCGGGTTCTTGCATGAAACCGCTGATTTGATTACGAAGGCTCGTGACCATGGATGGTGGAAAGTAGCGCGACAAAAAACGTTGAGTCATGTCATCCCAAGTGTGAATTGAATTCTTCGGGAGACGATCAAACCATTTCTCGGCATGATGCGATAAAGTATGTCGAAAGAGTTGTAGGCGAAGGACATACATTGTGGCACCAGGCAACTTCATGCTTTGGGTGATTGTAATGAACTTGTCGAGGTGTTTGTTGGCATCATCATCAGGCAATCCACGGAATGGGTTTGTTTGCACTTACTGAATCATGTGGTGCTTCAACGAAAACTCAGGAGCGTTGATTTGCATCGGCGCAATCGGTCCTCCTCGTCCAAACATGGTAGGTTGACAAAGTTCCTCCATGGTCCGAAGATCGGGCTGTGGAAGAACATTGTTGTTATTGTTGAGGTGTGGTGGAATGTTGTTGTTGACACCTGACATACTTAAATCTTCTTGAGTCTCGGGCTCTTGATAATTAGAAGATCTAGTACGCATACACCTGAAAATGCAAAAGAAAAAGAAACCAAACACAAAGACAATATATATTCACAATAAAGATAAAATCTTTTTGGATTTTTGAAAATTTTTAATTTTTATGGATTTTTAGCAATTTTTAATTTTTATGATTTTTTTTTTTTTTTGCAAGAAAAATAACGCTCACAAGTGAACGGATCCCAAAAAGCAACGCGTCTTTCACAGAAAACCGTTAATCTTTACGAAAAGAGTCGGCAGCGGCGCCATTTGATAACTAGATTTTACTCAAGTTAAAAATTATCGTTGTACCAATCTCTTCGAATTGAAAAGCTGTGTTTAGTGTGCGACTCAGTCGTTCTTTGGTGGAAATAAAATGTGTCGTTGTAGTAATTTTAAAATGTGCAAAACAATTAAAGTAAATGGCGTTAATTTAAATCTAAGTCTAATTTTAAAATAAATGATGCAAGTATTAAAAGCGTGACGGAAATTAAAAGGCACTAAATGTAAATAACGCAAACTTAAATCTAACTAAGGCAAACTTAAAACGCAACTAAAACTGAAACTTAAACTAAGGCAAGGCTAAAATAATTCTAAGGCAAATAAACTTAAAGTGCAACTAAGTAAAAAAAACGGGAAAAATAAAGCTCAAAATTAAAAGCAGAAAGTTAAAATAAAACTGAAAATACAGAACCTGAAGATTACCTCTATTCGGAATATATTCCTACTCGGAATATCCTGTCTATTTGGAATAAAGTCCCCTATGCGGAATGCTGTCACCTATCCGGATAAAGTTCCCTATGCGGAATATCAGTCTACTCGGAATATCCCTATTCGGAATCTTCTCTTATGCGGAATAATTAAACCTATTCTGAATATTCCCTCTATTCGGAATACCAAGCTCTATTCGGAATACCACGACTATACGGAATAAACCTCCTATGCGGAATAATAAACCTTACTCGGAATATAACCCCCTATTCGGAATATTCTTTCTATGCGGAATCCTTAGCCTACTCGGAATAACTGAATATTCCGAATAACCTTTATGACTAGAACCTTGATCCGGAACAACTACTGGGCAAGTTACCTGGGAAAGATCAGAAGCAAACTAGCGAAGAACAAGGAACAAAATATCATACGAATTTAAACAAAACTAAAGCAAATCAACCACAAGATTAAATCAATCAAACAAATAAACATAAACTAATGATAAACAATCAATCCAAAACAATCAAACTCACAAAACTTAATCAAAACAAACAAAACCACTTGATCAAAATAAGAAGAATAAGAACATGAACATGAACATAAACAGTAAGAATCAAAGATTAAGAAAGGTAGAATGAGATTGACAAGATAAAGATAAAGATTAACAAGAATTAAAAGAGAAACTTACTTGAAATTAAATGGTAATTAAGGTGCAAGACAAGAATTTAAATTTGACAAGTATTTAAATGACAAGGTAATTAAAAGTGGAAGAACTAATTGTCACTATTAGCCAACAAAATGAAAGTAATTAAGATCTAATCTATATATAGGGGAGGATTAGGAAGCTTCCTCCCCTTCTTCCTTTTTTCTTAATTGCGTCATTAGGTCCTTAAGCCTTTAATCTTCATTAATTGCACCATTAGTCCTTTTTCCTTCTAATCTTCTTTAAACTTGGACTCTAATGACTTGTGGCTCGGGATTTCTTTTGAACTCGTCTTTTAATTCTTCAATAAAATAGACTTGAGTTCCTCGGCTTTTGATAAACTTCCGTCTTTTGACTTTTTCTTCGATAAATCTTCAGAATTGGTCTTGGACTTCCGTTCTTTTTGCACTCTTAACTTCTTGACTTCGTCTTTTCATCTTTTTCTTCAATAAAAGTCCGTAAATGCCCGTGAATGCCCGTGTTTTCTCCACTTTTCACAATTTCGTCCTAAAACACAACAAAAACACAAACCACGCATAATTCCGACATGAAAGACATAAAATACACGTTTTGGCTCGGTTATTATTGTAATTAAATGGTAGAAAGGATGGGTGTTTACACACCTATCACCTACCAATCCGTAAGGATGACTCAGTTAACAAATTGGCTGACATATATTAGAAGGAGATCATGAGACTACATGGTACTCCATCCATTATCATCTCTGACAGAGATCCTCGTTTTACTTCTCGATTCTGGAAGAGTCTGTAGAAAGCTTGGGGCACCAGACTCAATATTAGCACGACTTTTCATCCTCAAACAGACGGACAGTCGAAGCGTACCATTCAGACACTAGAGGAGATGCTTCGAGCGTGTGCTTTAGAATGGACAGGAAGTTGGGACGACTATATCTGCTTAGTAGAGTTTGCATACAACAACAATTGGTACGCCAGCATCAAGTGTGCACCGTTTAAGATGTTGTATGGCCGGAAGTGTCGCGCCCCAATCTGTTGGGATCAGGTTGGTGAGCGAATTCTTGAAGGTCCGGAGATGATAGAGGTGACCAACGAGAAGGTTGTCGTCGCCAAGGCGAAACTGTAGGAAGCTCGTGCACGTCAAAAGAGCTATGCCGATAAGCACCGTAGAGATTTGTACTTCAACGTGGGTGATCATGTCTTTCTCAAGGTATCACCTGCGCGTGAAGTTAGGCATTTTGGAATCAAGGGAAAACTCAGTCCTTGATTCATCGGACCGTTTGATATCCTCAAACGTGTCAGTGAGGTATCGTATCGTCTGGCGTTACCTCCGCAGCTCTCGCGCGTCCAAACGTTCTCCATGTGTCCTTACTCAGGGGGTACAACTATCATCCCTTACATATGGTTCAGTATCCACTCGAGCAAATTCGTGAGGATCTTTCTTATGTCAAGGAACCAGAACGAGTACTTGATCGTCAAAAGCGAGTCATGAGGAAGAAGGCGATTCCATTCGTCAAAATACTTTGGAGGGACCATTCCGAGCGGGAAGCCACTTAGGAGACGGAGGAGTCTATCCGGACTTCTTACCCTCATTCCCAGTTTTGATTCGAGTAGGTTTCTCTTTCAGTTTACGTTATGTATAATTCGGGGACGAATTATACTTTTTAGAGGGGAAGAGTTGTAAAACCCGCATATAAATACCATGAACAGTACACTACGTAAAAACACGAATAAATTAAAACTTTCCATTTATAAAGTATGACACGTGTCACGAACATTAAATTAGAAGTATTACGTAATATATTAATGCACGATAAATATTATTGTATAATATTTAATTCACGAAAATTTAAAACACGAATGAACATGAATATATTACGTATAATATTTGGTCACGAAAAAAAGGTAATGGTTTTGTGTCTTGGGCTTGTTTACCCGCGGTAGGGAGAAAGGAAAGGGGCCCAACCCGTTTTGAAAATTAACTAGTAAGCAATTATTCTCCAGGGTATTTTACCATAACATATTTTCAAGAAAAAATAAGAAACCTTAGCCCCCTTTTGTCTTGTAGTCGCGGCAGCCATCAACACCACAAGGACGATTCAGTTGATTTTGATATTTGATTTGTATGTGTTCGTGTTCGTGTTCCAATTCCCTTTTTAATCTCGTATTTGGTATAACATAAACCTTCAATTTTTTATTCTTTTAATTTTAATTATGTTCATGTGGGTTAGATCTTAAAAAATGTAATTAAAACATGTTAATGGTTAATAAATAAAACAAGAAAAGGGTTTTGTTGGTTTTGGTTTTGGGTTCGGCACACAAACCGAGAGCCATAGTCTCTCGCTGTCTCTTTGCGACCACCAACCAAGACCCCACATGGGGCTCAGTGGTGTTTTTGTTCGGTCAGCGTCAAACTGGAACCCCCACAGTGGGAATCTCGGTCAAACAGTTGGAACTGGCTTAAGTCGGTGGCCACTTTGGTCAGGCGGTGGGAACCGCAACCAACAGCGGCAATCAGGGCTGCAGCCGCCGGCTACACAGCAACTGGCCACCACCACATCCGTGGTTGTTGGTGGTGAGTTGGTGTCGGGTTTTGTTTCTCGGGTTTAGGGCTCGGGATATATTTTATTAAACATTATTTTATTAAGTTAATTAATTAAAGTAATTTACATGACTAATAAATTTATTTAATTAAAAACCATGACTTAGTTATATTATTAAAATTAATAATACATGTTTTAACCTAAGTATTTTATTTAGACATTTGTCTTATTAATTAATTATTTTACTTTAACTACATGAACTAGTAATTAATTAATTAATTAATTCATGACTTAGGTTATTTTATTTAATTAGATAAATCATGTTATAACCTAAGTATTTATTAGACTTAATTAAATTAGACCATGACTTAATTTAATTAAATTATATAAGGTAAAGTTTATTAAATTGACCATGACATTTTATTAATTAATAAACCATGCTTTATCATTATTAATTAATAATAACTTTAGGCTAAGTATTTAATTTAATAGACTTTACTAATAATTATCATGACTTATAACTTATGATTAATACGCACTAGCTTATATTTTTAGACTTATTAATCCAGCTTATTTCTATTTATGGAAACTTTCTATTTCAGGAAACTTACTATTTTTGAAAACTTTCTATTTTTAGAAACTTACTATTTTTGGAAACTTTTTATATTTGGAAACTTTCTATTTTTTGGAACTTTCTATTTTTGGAAACTTTCTATTTCTGGAAATGTGTTATTTTTAGAAAGTTACTTATTATTACACTACGAGTATAGTAATACAATAACACATGAAATACATAATCAGAATACATGTAAAACATGAATAATACAAGATAACATTTAAAACAGAAAAATATGACAAGAACATATAATATAAGTTAAGAACACACAAGAACCAGTAACATACTCAGTAATCAAACAACTCATACATGTCCCTTATTTATGTAGTACTCGTGAAGTCGGAGTAGGACTTTCCATCTTTTCATCTTTCATTGTTCACTGGACATAATGTACGGATATTCCGTCCTTTAGTATGGACATTCCTTCGTATGTATGATTAGGATTCCCTGTTTGCAGCCAACTATTTTCCCCAGTTATTTTATATGTTTTGAATTCTTATGTTTTGTTTTAAATGCCTAAGCTATATATACATGCATGCCACGTCATCTAGTGATGGAGGTACTATAACCATAACACTAGAGGCACTAGTGTTATGGCTTCCCCACGACGGAGTGATTGCTCGTGGCGTCCCTTTTCAGTTTTGGCCATTTATTTATGTTATCATGTGGGGCGTATAGGTGAATCCTAGTTACATGTTTTACAGGATTTTCATGGTGAAAGTGGTGTGTGCCTTGCATTCTTCACAAGGATTTGATCCCTCCTACCCAGACTATTATAATTAGAGGCAACCCATCTAATTGCATGATGAGGTCACCCCTCTAAGTATTCATGCACGGTGAAACCTCATGACCTATATGGGCTCTTGGCTAATTAAAATAATGTTTTCATATAGAAACATAAGTCAAACCAGTTTTATAAACATGTACCAGGTTTTCCAGGACTTATACATTTCCGCTGCTATTAGTCTTTATTATGCTTGTATGATTCATACTATGCTATATATATCCGTTCACTGGGCGTTTTGCTCAGCCATTTCCTTTTCATGTTCCCAAACGGCAGGTACTCAGGGACGCACTTATGACCTTGAGAGTATGTGCATCTGGACAGAAGCTATCCAGCCTCCTTTACCTTATGCATTTTCATACATTATTTCTTTTGGACATTGTTTAGTCCTTTCCTTTCAGTACTTATATTCATGTGTGTGAGCTTATGTTGGACTACTGATGTTTGATTCCGGTATTTCCATTTATGGTCATTTATTGTTTTAGACATTTACCATGCATGCTTTAATGACACACCATAATTATCTTGTGATATTCCATTTATCAAAAAGGGGTGTTACATAAAACGTATAAAACATGATGTAAGTTACATACAATGTAAACAAGGTAAAAGCATGTTGCAGTTTCAATCAGTTAGCGATTATTTGAAATGTTGGATCTATTTGTGTTGATGTTTGTCATGTTTTACCGCTTTGTGGCCGTTGTCATACTACTTGTGTGATGGTGGCGGCTGGCGGCGGTGTTGGCCGGAGGGTGGTCGGAGGAGAGAGTGTTAAATAGGTGACTAGGGTTTATTTTCGTATATGTGTTGATGAAAAAAGGTACAAGGAAAAAGCTGAAGAAATGATGAATATAAGGGGTGTTTTGTAAATTTTTTCCAATCATTGGTGGACCTAAAAAAGGACGTTAGAGCAAGACATGTGTCGAGCGCTAGGATAGGTAGAGCAGTTCTGGGTAGAGCATGGCCATAGCTGGAAAAAAAACATTGTATGGTCAAAAAAAGTCTTCAAAAGTAGGGACATGGCCATAACATGAATTTTTTCTATGCCTATTCTTATGACTTGTTACTTGTACTTCTTGTTGGTCAAACCAGTTTACACCATTTTAGTTACAATGTTACTCCTTTAGCTAACAATGTTTGTGAAAGTCCCTAATCAATGCTAGAAACCCTAAACTTAACTAATCAACACAAGGTATTACTTTTCAAACGTAATCTTATTATTGTATAATAAAGAATTACAAGTGTTATGGATAACACCGTTTGATGACAATGTGTTGTGCACACTTTGAACAACTATAAACCCTAACTTATGAATACAGTCGCAGCTGTTTGATTCTATAAGTTCTAAGCAATAATGTTATGAATATACTCAAAGTGTTAAACATTAATGCATGGATACACATCCTATTTATAGTGTTACGAGATTGACCTAAATAGTACTTGATGGTGACTACACAAGCTTTCACAAGTTCCCACATCAGTTACATGATGCTCTTCTATTCTTGGTAGTCTTCCATTATGCTTTAAGGAAACAGTTGTCAAAACATTTTCCTTTTTCTTCATAGTCTCGAACACACAAATGGCATGTCCAAAGTGTGCTGAGTGTTAACAGGGTATTGCCACCCCTGTTAACCCTCAACCCCTCAGAGTCCCTGATACATCTTGGCTGTTATCCATCACAGCCAATGAGTATGTCTTCAAGTAATCTTTGACTTCCTTGACAATGTCTCTGACATGGACTCCTCTGAGGTTGCTCACAGAGACTTGGATCTCTGTAAGTCTTGCGATACTTGCCTGCCTCCTAGGCACAGGCAATGGACTATCTAACAGCTTAATTATGTTTAAATCTATGATCAGGGAATCTAACAAGTTTAGATTCCCAACAGTTTGTAACAAAACCCAAATTAGAATCTTCAAAACACAACCCTAGACCATCATCTTCATCAATCGAGATCATCATCTTCATCAATCTAGAACATCGTCTTCATCAATTCATTCACCCAAATCACACTATAATCATTTCTTTCTAAACACAAAGTAAACAAAAGCTACTTTTCAATTTTGAAAACCCTTAACTTTTTCACATCATGATCTCAAATTATCACTAATTAGTGGTATTTCAAAAAACTAAATCTAAGTATTAAAATTGAACATTTTGTTATAAGAAAGAAATAACACTTCAAGAAATGATAATTGTCCAACTAAGAAAAGATATAACAATGAATTAGACTGACACTAAGATATAATATCCTTAGAAAAGACCATATTCCTATGAGATCCAGAATTTTACAAGCAATGTTGTTAGAACCAAGCCACAAGTGCTGCAAATGTACTATTTTCCCTAGTTGACCCGGGAGGTGACTAGAGAGACCCAAGGAGCTCAAGTTTAATGACTACAAGGCATGTGTTTTACAATCCAAAAACTTTCAAGAAAATATTAAATCAATACCATAAGTATCGTAATTAGATGACATATAAGTCTCTTTTAAATTACAAAAGTTACACCATGATTTACATAGTGTCTTGGTGAGTTGATTTTGTAATATGTCAAGGTTAAGAAGAGAAGGGAATCAAGAATTGAACTCGGAACATCACAATAATGAATATCTAATGATATCAGATACTTATTAGACAACTCTTTTAATACTAATGAAGAATTAATGAACTCATTTTAAGATACGTGTATATGAAGGGAAGTCAAGTTACAGAAGCCACTAGGAATAAGGCCATGAAAATTACATCCAGTAAGATCCACTGAAACCATATACTAGTTACACCGAAGATCCAAAGTGGCAAAGAACTATTGACATCGTTGTATAAAAGATCTAACAAATGTTTATAAAGGACTAACATTGCAAATGCTTGTTTGTTAAATGGACTAACGATACAAAGTCAAGTCAACTATTACCTGCTAAATGGAAGTTTTACTAAGTATAATGTCAACAAAAAAGTTCCTTGATGACGTATAGTGGTTAGTCTGGCTATTTGGCCCGACCCATGTACACTATTCATACCCGATTCTATCAAGAATGGATCCCCTCAGTTTCGACAAAGCCCAAAGGACACAACGAAGGATTAGTCGCACGTCGTTTTACGTAAACCGTGGTTGATCGCACGCGGTTAAGTCCAAGACAAACTCATAATCTATTTGGGTTATGATTCACCAAAGTTGAAGAGGATATACACTTTCCTTATTTAGAAGATAAGGATCTCGTGTATATGGTAAATATCCTCAGCTTGGGCCGCAAGATTCGAAAGCGATACTAGGGTTTCACCAAGTATAAAAGGAACCCACGTGGTTCCCTCAAAGGTACGATTCTCATAGATCTAAATCCTAACCAATTAATCAAACTAATTACTTACTATCACGTTGGAGTCTAATCGCCGTAGACAATCTCACGGTAAGCCTAACGGTGCTTTTTTAGTATGCAGGATCCCTAAAAGAAGATTCACTTGGTGCGGGATCCGGAGCCCTCGACACCCGAATTACCTATTATTTGGGTTATATAGGTCCAACCAACTTTTCAATCAACAAGTTGGCGCCATCCGTGGGACCCTACACTAAACACTGTTATGACTAAAACATCAGGTGGATATTTTAGACAACGGACCCCAATGGGGAAGAAATCGTAGCAAAACGAGACAACGATTGTGTCAACCCCTTCGGCCACAGGAACTCCTGGAGGGCCGAATAACCGGAATGTTGAAACCAGACTACCGCAACAAATGACTAGTCCACTCTTCGTGACAACCCCCGTGGTGACACCAAACGCATGAACACCAAGCTCGGTGGAGTCACCGCCCCTACAGCAAAAACAAGCCTTACGTCTACCGGACACAAAACTAGAAGGTGTTGCCACACCTTCCATGCTCGAGGTACATTTCTAAGCCTTCGTAGCTCAAAACTACACAGCCCTCCTCCCCCATATGGCGGAGAGAATGAGGAACGAGCCTCGGGAAGATCTGAGGACGCGTCTTAATTTCGGTCGCAGCCCAACCAAGAAGTAGAGGTCGAAAGATCTCCACAACATTCCTTGGAAAGAGAGCGCCGTAGCGCCTCAGAAAACGTTCCGCGACATCACGACTCGAAGAAGCACGCGACACCGGCTAAACTGTGGAGCGACAAGCTTCTGAGCACTTGGAGGGGTCAAGAGGATGAGGTGCTCCCGAGAGACCGGATGAAAACTCTCATCGCACAAGCGCCCTTGACCGACTAGGGGGCGCCGAGGGAAGAGAAGTTCAAATCCAGACTCTCTGGGTTACAAGTCCAGAATGGGAGCTCACAACCAATTAGAAAGGCAGGAACACTCCTATAGCGAGGACCTATCTAGTTTTGACTCCGGATCCTCCCATCGCAGGCGATGTAAGAGGGACGCTTCATCCCCAATTTATTCCTCGGACTACGAGGACAGTGACATGAGACACTGGAAATCCAAGCACAGGCGCCACATGAGAAATAACAAAGATTTGTCCCGTACACAGCGTTGCCATGAGGTCGGTGCATTCACGTCACGTATAAGAGAATTTGTTGACCACAAGAAAAGGAGGATGACATCGAATTTCAAAACCTATGACAGAACGGGAGATCCGGACGACCACCTAATGGTTTTCTAGTCAGCTGCCCACATTGAAGCATGGCCAGAGCCTACGTGGTGCCATATGTTCAATTCCACACTAATAGGCCGTACACGTACATGGTTTGACAATCTACCCCGATGAAGCATCAATGGGTTCGAAGAGCTGCGTAGAGATTTCAAAAGAAACTTTACACACCGAAAGGAGTACGCTAAAAACCCGGTGGAGCTCCACAGGATCAAGCAACGCGAGTGCGAATCTTTGTACGCGTACACAGAACGCTTCAAAGATGAGTGCATACATGTCAAAGCATGCCCAGAGATCATGAACATCTCCGGTTTCATGAACGAAATTACCAATCAGGAACTGATCAAGCACTTAGATGACAAGGTTACTAGAACCTTAAGTGAGATGATGGAACGTACAAGAGCCTTCATTTGTGGAGAAGCTGCGGTCGCAGACAATAAAAGATGGTATTCAAGCTATAGGGCTCATGATCACCTAAAGAAGTAGTTTATGGGCCGAAATAACGACTACCGCGGCCAACAGTGAGGAGGGAGTTGACCTAATAAGTACACCCCTTTGACTATGACTCCAAGAGAAATAATGGCAGTCAGTGGCGCTAACTAACCAAAAACACCGCCAATGATAACTCTGGTAGAAAGGCGTGTTGGTAACAAATATTGTGAATATCATGGTGATAAGGGGCACACAACAGATGAATGCATGCAGCTCAAGAAGCAGATTGATGAGATGGTAAAAGCAGGAAAGCTCCAACACCTCATTAAGGAGTTGAAGGAAGGGAAAGAAAAGCAGAAATATGCAAACAAAAAATACTAACCCAAGGACAAGCCCGCGACCATCTATATGGTGTAGTCGTGGCGGTGAGTAACTAAGCAAAGAGTTAGTTAATAAATTTCTCGAGACAAAGAAATCTCATTCTGTCACACCCTACCATGGCGGAATATGGGGCGCGAGCTATGGATGTCATCACAACAAATGGTGTCTCTATAGAGAAATCTAAATGAAATAGAAATGTCATAAACGGTGACATAATGTCATGACAATATCTTAACAAAAACAAACATTCAAACATATAGGTGTCTAACATAATCACTTATTCAAATAACAAATGAAAACTAAAAGGAAAGGGGGTTCCTCCAAATACAATCCTAAGCCTCCAAATCTAGCCACTTTTATACTCAAGCATAACAACATCTCACCTGAAAGAGACACTAAAACACTTTAACATAGTGTTGGTGAGAGTCATAGGCTTATACTCCAACACAAAACAAGTTACAATAGCTGTGAATAACCATCAAACATAAAACATATGGACAAGGTGCTACTATTATGCATTAACAACTAAACATTTATAATTAAGCGCTTTATTCATCCATCCCAAGGCTTCAAGCATTGCCTACCTCCCTGGTTTCATAGGTGCCCATACACCTAAGAACCAATCCCCAAGGCCCCGCCTTGTCATCCTCCCTTGGTACCAAGCTATACTTAAAATAATTAAGTAAATCACATAGTAGTTAAGTGCATAAGTAAATCACACAAGCCAATCATAAAACATAAAAACATTCACAAAAGTCATTTACAAAACCAAAGTATGTGTCTCTTCCATCCCATCTGGAAGTAAAATCATTTATAGTTCAAGAATATGGGACTATGAAACTCAGTGTAAGAGCTTCTCCAAATTCTCGTACACTAGCAAAATCTAAACATAACAATACATACAATCAAGACATGAACCAATAAACTAAAATGACTCATCAATCTATGATGGATGTCTAACCCTCTTATACATACTAAACTCATTTTAATGCTACAAGTATCCCATTACTCCTCTCTATAAGCCCCTTAACCAAGTTAAGTTCATAACCTAACCCATTTTACCCAAAACAGTCCCCTTTTTCATACACCAAACTATGGGTCGAATCCACCCTTAAACAAAATAACATCTTCTATAAAAGAAACCCTATACCCTTACATGTGTTAACTTTATCTTACAATTTCCCCCAACCTTAAAGCTATTGTTAAGGCCCCGATATATACATATATATATATATATATATATATATATATATATATATATATATATATATATATATATATATATATATATATATATATATATATATATATATATATATATATATATATATATATATATATATATATATATATATATATATATATATATATATATATATATATATATATATCTACTACCTATATAAAAGAGGGTTTTGGAAAACTTAATCCTAGCCTAAATATCTAAAAAAATGACACCTGTATATTCATAAATAATCAACGATCCACATCAATTCTCCCATTACAACATTAATTGAAATAAAAAAACAATCGAACAAAACACATCCCGTATTTTCCCCAAATCGAAACCTCACGTGAACCCTAAATCAAACCGCCCCATGAAATTATTTTTTCATTAATTAATCTTGTGTCCATGAACTCTGAATCAAGCCACCAATTAGTATTATGAATATACAATTAGGGTTGTTTGAGATGTATAATACTGGTTTCATTATCAGGTTTTTTTCATTTTGAAGATTTTAAGGTACAATCAATTTTATTCTTATTGTTTGATTATCAATTAATTCAATTTTATAAAAGAAGCTGTTAGAAATTTTATGAATTAGTGCTTGAATGCTTAGATAGTATAAGAAGGAAAGTTTGAATCTTTAAGCTTTCAAATAAACGCTTATCATTCATTAAAAAGTAACACGCATCGTGGTTTTAGTGTGAGTTTTAAAAAACAAACCCTTACGTTATTTTATTTGGATATGAAATGTGTGGTTCTTAATTGTGTGTAAGATGTCGACGATGAAGCGTTGTGAGTTGTTTACAGGAGGTGTTTCATATACCAATCATCGTTGTGAAGGTTGGTGTTTGTATTTTTATAGTAAAAAATTTGATTTTGATTATAGAATAAACAAGTGAAACTCTATTGCCATGATCCTTAAGCAATGATACTGATTCAGTGATTCTTTATCATTAGGTTTGACACTCGAACGAATTATCTGGTAACCAAACATTATTAGATTAACATTATTAATGAAAAACAAATGGACCTGTTTTGATAGCATACCACCAGCTAAACGTTGTGTCATAAACATACCTTGAAAGCCTCTGATGGCATAAATGTGTTCATAGCGTAACTTCTGTTTAATATTGACTACTCTCGTAGCTACATTTAACCATTTTTTTGTATTTATAGCAGTGGATGATCAAAATACTACCAAATGTTATCGAGGATTTGGTGGTGATATGATAGTGATTGCAAAATCGTGTATAACCTATTTTTATTGCTAATTATTATCATAGTTGCAAAGCTGGAGTGTTGTTTCTTTGACTCTTGGGATCAAAAGTTTGCTAAGTGGTATGATAGTGCTTATTCTTCAGTTATGTTAAGTCATTTTTTTCAATAGTAAGTAGTCATTCAAATCTCTTTTTTATACAAAATACTTAGTAATTTTAGTTGATATCTAATATATTGTAACATCGTTATAGAAACAAAACACTCGGTCACAAATGCTATGTATTCCACAAAGACATACATAAATGAGGATATCCCTTAAATAGCTGATTCCAAACTGATGTAAATCAATGATGTCTTTAGTAGAAAAATTTGACCATCTAGTCATACATTTTTTTTTACTAATTGTTACAAGTATGTACAGAAAGATGGTTATGATGCCAAAAATCCTACTATTTCTGACTTCACTCATTTTAAAAGAGAAGTGACATATATGAAGAGTCTTTTAAGGGAACCACTAAGAAGACAGTGGGAGCTATAAGGGAAACTTTATGTTCATACATTAACTCTTTTATATTTATTACTTTTGATAGATGTCATTCTATTTTTTTTATTAGTAGCATGATGTAGATGTTGTTTATTAGTTTTCACCATTCCATTGTACTTTTGTATGCTAAGATACACAAGATACACAAAGAATGTGGCTGAACATACATTGGGTGCAAAAGGTGTGGTAGATCTGTCAAGGAAGTGGATGTTGCAAAATCTTCTTCGAGCGGAAATAGGGGTAAACCACAAAAGTTATGGAGCTGCATAAAGCACCCAACACTAACTGTTGGTGCTGTTATAATGAGGTACGCATACGTTATACACAAATATTTGTTTAAATCATGTATAAAAAATGTATACTTATTGGGAGGCCAAAAAAAGTGTGGAGTTTTGACATGATCTTGCAAGATCAACAATTTTTTTTATTTTATACCTCATAAATTAGATAAGTTTAAACATCTGTATCAGTATATGTATCAGCATCTGCAACGTTGTGTTTTTTTTTATCAAAGAGAGTATCAAAATTATTTATACCTGTATTTTGTAGGGTAATCGTATGCAAGAAACCTGTAGTGTAAGAAAACATCGACAAGTTTAGCTTATTTTTACTAATTGCGTTTAGTGTTTTTACGTAGAAAATTAGTTACAGGGGTCTTTAGATTAACATTATAAAGTGATAATCCTGATAAAAAAAACATGTGCCTTTAGAGTAGAGATAAATTAGTTTAGATGTTTGTATGTTTTAAAAGTTTAGTTTGGGAGACTATTAACCATTAAGTGTTCAACTTCTCTGACTTTGCAGGCTTTTAAGCTATTGGGACGGATCTATCAATGATAAAAGAGTGTGTACTTGGGCGGATGTGTGAACATATAATATCAATTATAAAAAAGAATAGCACATACAAGCTTTGAAGCTTAACGGCGCTCTAACAACTCGTGCTAAAGGTAAGACCTATATCAACCATCAATATATGAACTTTTTACCGTAAGCGAGTCACTTTAAGGAGGCATGGAAGCGGCATGGACAAAATCAGTTAACAAGGATGGGGTGCTGCTCCTCCGGGTGAATGTATCAAGAACGGTCAATATATGGGATTTGTTAATATTCCTAAACCTATCAGATGAGTTGTAAAGTATATTTTGCGTTTTTTTCCGTTACAAAAATTTTCTATTTGTATATAACCATCTAACTTTTCAACATGTACTGCTCCTTTGTAAAATTGCCATTGTTTTGGTTAAAAATCTTACAAGGTTGATCTTAGTATAATATGATTATAGGGAATGTATAAGATCAACTTTTACAAGAGATTATAATGCAATATCTATTGTTTTCCTTTTTAAAGTCGTAATAATGATATTCGATAAGACATAACTATATGGTAACTAAGATATCTTACTCATGTCAACACTCAACACTGACCAAATTTTAAATAATGATATTTGAACTCAAATATTAGTGTTGTAAATAATAACATTAAACAAGGTTTTTGTAAATGATAGACAATAATTGAAACAACTAAAACCACATCGAACAACTATTAAAATATGAATGTTTTTTCAAACAAATGAAATGTTAATGTTTTCTCGAATAAATTCTTAAAGCTCGCCGCCCAACGGGCGGGCCTTGAAGCTAGTATATATATATATATATATATATATATATATATATATATATATATATATATATATATATATATATATATATATATATATATATATATATATATATATATATATATATATATATATATATATATATATATATATATATATATATATATATATATATATATATATATATATATATATATATATATATATATATATATATATATATATATATATATATATATATATATATAATATAATATATGGGGCTAAGTTTGACATACGAAAATAAGATGCGCCACCTCATATCCTACGTGGCATTATCTCATTGGCTAGAATATATCCTAAAATATTGATGTCTCTCATTGACGTAGAATATAAAATCAAATCTTTCGAGATATTATGATATGGACTGTTTTACTCGGATCCGAATATATTTAATTTCTGGTTATAACTAAAACACCAAAAATATAGTCGACTGTTCGTAAATTATAGGTTTTAGAAGATCTATTCCTAAATTATAGGTTTTAGAAGATACGTTTCTTTGTTTTATGCAAACCCTAATGCTCATATAGAAAAAAATACGTAAAAAATAATTCACTCCTTATTCTCAAACCCTAATGAAAAAGGTAAACAGTGCAATTGATAAATTGTTTATATTTTTTAGATTTTGTACAATATAATTGTTTTTTTTTTTTGCAGATCGATCAATTTGTTTTGAGACACATGTAACAATAAAGACACATGCAAGAAAAAACACAGTAACAAAAAAAAGGTAAACAATGCTATAATCAGTGGCGGACATACATGTATGGTTCGGGGGGCGGCGCCCCCCATGGCTAGCCCGATTAAATGAGATTTTAGTGTAAATTTTTTCTGATTTTGAGCGTTTTTCGAACATGCCCCCCACTAATAAATCAAATTGCCCCCCACCTGCTTATTAAAACCTAATATTCAACTCTCTAACACCTTATAAATCCTTTATTTTTATGTAAAAATACCCGATTTATCATTTTAATACTAGTTTTTTTTCCTTATTTTGATATTATTGTCCAAATTTTTTTTTTTGCCCCCCACCTTCGATATTTCTGCGTCCGCCACTGGCTATAATTATGTATTATGTATGCATATGTTGTTTACTTTGCAGGTTTTTGCAAGTTGGTCTCATTTGTTTTGCAACAGTATATTGATATTGGTATGAACGGCTGAAGCCACCATCTACAAAACCAACACACTCAAGCCTTATGTAAGAAAAAGATGACGTGAGAATTAATATTTGTGCTTAGATCTATATTTACCTAATGTGTTCTACAGATCTATAGAGGAACTCAAGGCTGTAGTTGTAGCTACTCCTGTTATTTGACCCTTTAATAATCATAATCATCAGTTTCGACATACCTAAAATGAATTCCATTTTATTTAGAAAAATACCAATTAAGAATAATTAATTTTAATGTTTAGCCCGTGAGCAATAAAGAAGACAAGGACAAGGATCCGAAAGCTATCCAGGCTGCAGTTATGTTGAATCAACCGAAACACGTATATGTCAATACTCGAACATGCCTACTTTTGGGTCCTGATGTTTTTCGTATCAGACAACATTCAAACGTTCATATTGGCTTACTTTTGTTACTATTATCTAAAAAGGTACACATTCTGGCTTATATTTTCTGTAACTTTTCCTATTTTTTTATGTTCATATGAGTATTTTGGTCATGTACGGGTCGGGCTAAAGCGATCAGGATTGCTTTTCAGCCTGATTTATATGCCATGGTTGGCGTTAAGGTTTGATTAACCATAATTTGTTATATTCATAGAATATTATGATTCTTTCACTTATCACGGCTACAAACCCTTGGTTTGTTTCTGTTGATTTCAGGCTTCTAGCAGACTATCAATCTTAATTTAGGCATCATTTGGTCAATTTAAGCTTATTGACTTATCATTATATATTATAGATATACTGTCTATTGTCCTTCATAAGTTTTGAAATATATTTTTAATAAATCTCGCATCTACAACCGACAAAGCTCAAGATTGAACATTTAGCAATGAAATCCTTACAAAGCTTTTTGTTTTTTTGTATAGGCTGCAAATGCACGCCGCCGGTAACGAGTCGAAACATAACGAGCCGTGTTGACCCATAACAGGTTATTAGTTGCCTGCTCATATGTTTACGAGTTGAATGGATAGTCTAATATGACGTGTTTTGTTATTATTAAGACTCATTCAAAGTGGAGTACGTGCTTCTGATACGGAAATCGTAACCCCTTACTCTGCACAGGTAAAGGAAAGCAAATTATATTCATAAAAGCGTATGGACTTTTAGTTTTCATAGGTAGTTTGGCCTGTTAGTATACTCGCTGGAGCTGAACAAAGTTACATCACTAGATCAAGACAACATGCCTCTTACAGCAGCCCAAGGTTATATGTGATCAGCAACAAGTGTTGCATGTTCTCGACTTCAAAAGCAGGTACATTTTTTTGGGGTAACTGAATTTTTACACAGACCACCCATTTGCCACCTCTAGTTACTGTCACTTGATTTTGTTTCCTACACACTTCCTATTCAACGCTAGGTTTCTGAAGTAGATTATACAGGTGCTCCTTTCGCTGCTCATCGTGATGTTGATAAGGTGCGCTAAACATTTGATGGTTCAATATATTTCATGCTTTTACTGTCCAAAATGACACTCTAATAATGGTGTGCGCTCTTAAACAGATTGCATTTACTGGAAGCAGCGCCACATGTGATAATGGCAACTGCAGCTCAAAATGTCAAGGATTTCCTGTGTAAGATATTGTTCTTTTTAAGCATGAATTGCAAGGGATGTGAGGAGCACCCAAGAAGGTCGAGCGTGGCTTTCGATTAAACCAAAAAGAAAGACCTTTATCAAGTACAATATCCCCTCGTGTAGTCATGCTCAAACGAGTACGAATATCGATGAATCCTACGTGGATTCTTTGGTTTCCAATAAAGGTCAAGATGTAAAAACAGAAGAAACTCAAGTGAGCGATGGGTACAAAGCTGTCAAAGTTTCATATCCGGTGGAGCAGTTATGCTTGCCTGTAGTATTGACCGTGGTCTGTTGACATAAGGCATTATATTGGGTGTTGCCAAGAGACTTGGCTCGGTAGGAAGACAAGACGAGCATCCAGTTAAGAGGGTTGGAGAAATGCATGCGCAACCTTCTATATCATGACAGATCTGCTGTCAACAAAGTTTAGGTGAGTCTTTATGTGTTGCTGTGATTCCAGTAATGTTATGTATTGCTCTTTTGTTTTGATTATCTTTAGAATTCTGTATTCCCTAGAGGTATGAATACGAGTGATTTGAATTATGGGTTAAAAAGGGTAATTTTGTGTGGGCATCATAATCGTTTGGGTTAACTTGAATTATACCAAAAACATCTGGTTTAACTACCAATCTGTTCTTGTGAGTTTAAAGAATGGTCATAATTGGTTATAAAGTTTTATGGTGGCACATCAGATTATGTGGTGCAAGCTTTGACTTAGTGTCACTTCTAATTTCATATGTGGAACTTAAATTTGCAGCATAGTCTTATCGACACTCATACCCGAGAGAAGAACATGACATGGATGGCGTAGAAAGGACATGCCAAATCATGGGAAAAGGCGAATAACTGTAGTATAGTATAGGTTTACAGAGTGGTAAAACGCTTGAACCACCGAACCTATGACAAGACTACAACAGAAATCAAACAATGAAACACACTGTTTAATTAATCACAAAAGAGCCAAGTAGTAGTAAAAGAGTGATGGTAATATTAGTATTACTTTATTCCTGGTTTTATTGTTTCAAGTACCCCTTGGTTCAGGGGTTAAGGAACGCGTAATGGTGGGCGTCGAAGGAAATCTGTTTGTGGATGTATCTCAGATAAGACCTCTTAGTCTTGAACTGATGTTAAGAAGAGTGACTATAAATTACCTGGATTAACTGATGTTAAGAAGCCAAAGGAAACAATAGAGCTTCTAAGATCCGCAAGCTGTTTAACCTTTCCAATGAAGATAATGTCAGGAACTACACCAACACCTAGAGAGGTATATGCATAAAGTTTAACCTTTTTTGGTCAATATTATCATTTGAAAAAGCATCATCTGACTTGCGCGGAACTAATGCAGGTAACAAGCATCCCTCACCTTGGAAGGATTAAGTTACCGACACGGTCGTTGGAGTATATTTAACTCAAATTTTGAATGACCATTTTTCAAGGTACATCTATTATCAGAAAAGGTGAATGCAAATCTTTTACTGAATCAATATATTTTTTTAGCAATCCTCGACCTAAGTATTATCTAAGGATTCATATATTTTATTCACAACTACGAGCAGTGATTAACGCTTTAGATGATTCATGGTCAAATCATCTACAGAATCTTGGGTTTGCGTTAGTGCCCAGATATCTGGGTTTCTTGCTGTTTTGTTTTTCGGGTCTCACCCCGCTCAATCTACTTGATTGAGGAGTTGGGATGCCTTTGTGGTGTAATTTTTCTATTGTCGTAATAAAATCTTGTTGCCTTTCAAAAAAAACAGAATCTTGGGTTTGCATATTGGTGTTTGGCTGTGCAATAATTTTTTCTTTCAGAAAAATGGACTGTCCTGCTTCAGGTTTAGTGGGACCATAGTTGCCGTCGAAGATTCTGCATTATCTAAGTGGACCAATTCTGAATGGAGGTCCCTGAAAGTGCATAAGCGGTTCTTTACTATCCAAAATTTGTATGTTGGATAAGCATATTTATAAGCTTGCAATTAATGTTGCCATTTACTGCAGGTTCAATGGGATGAACTATCATCAATATTACTTCCGGTTAAAGTTTCACTTGGGACCTAGAACCGTTTGTGGCATCCGACCCACCAAACGCTTGCAATAAATGGTGCCATCCGACCCACCAAACGCTTGCAATAAATAGTGCCATCCCTATTCACAATTTGTAATTTTCAGTTAGATGTAATATCTAGGCATGTCAATAAGGCAAGCCGGATTGGATCTCCTGAAATCGAACTTTACCATGATCCAAGTAAATAGACCATGGGGGTCTGATCCAACGTAGAAATAAAACTGGATCATGACCTGGATCAACCCGTTTTTATTATTTTACCTTTTTTTATGTAGAGAAAAGAAGCTTTGTAATTGGACTTTTAATGACTAAAATGGTAGACTAAATTCACAAAAGAAGGCTGGTTTATCTAAGTACACATCTTTAACCAAATATGTCAATATTATAAAATCCAGGCCCTGGTCCTAAAATTCAGCTTTATAGTCGGTTTATCTCACTTTGTCTTCTTCATTGTGTCTAATTTCAGCCTGCTGATATCTACCTGATAGATGAACCAAGTACGTACCTCGATTCTGATTGCTCAAAGGTTATAAAGAGATTCATAATACACGCCAAAAAGAATGCATTTTTGGTTAAACATGACTTCATAATGGCCACCTATCTAGCAGATAGGGTAATGGCGATTTTTAGGTATTTCGATTAAAAAAATTGTTTATAAAGGGCAGCCGTCTGTTGATTGTGTTGCTAATAGTCCTCAGTCTTTATTGAGCGGAATGAATCTCTTTCTATCAGTAAGTGCCTGCTGGTATCGCTGTTAATCTAACTATATCTTCTAACTTAAATATCCATTCTTATGATAAGAAAACCTCTGCTGATATGGTGATATGTCACAAGCAGGTCTTCAACCCCATTTGTTACAGTCAGTGTTAGGTTCAAATAGCTCTTAAGATCATTTAGTATTCACTGCTTTCTTCTAACTCTAGATGCTAATTATATAAGCAGATAATCTGCTATACATATATTTTTAGAAGCAGTCAATGCAGCAGAAAGAGCAGAGAGGAAGCGCCAGATGAGAGACCAAGTAATTATATATGTTTAGTTATATCTTTGGAACCTTGCTAAAAGTAACAGGTTAGGGGGGCAAAGCTCTATTTTTATTTCATCCAACCTTTAGAGTCATTTAATTTAAAAAATATAAGAATCTATGAAATAATGAAGTACGACTTCTTATTAATTTTTTACTTAATCCACTTGTTAGGTAGTTAAATTGGTTATAAAATATAAGTTTTTTGGTTTACGTGGACCGACCTGTTTTAACTGGGAGAAATAGGTACTAATTATGACTCCCTGCCTGTACAGTTGTACGTCATTTGATATATACTGGTTGTTAGAGTTTTGGTCCCTCTTTGTTTTTAATTTATTAGTTGTTCATTGAATTAAACTTCAAACAATTATAATTCAGTTAAAATCCCATGTAACTATTTGCTATTATGGCTTTTATTTTATTTCACATATTTTTCAGCCATAACGAGTTAGTCGTGTTAAGCTATAATGAAACCTCTAGACTTAAAGAGTTAGTCACATCCACCATCACATTTGAACCCAAAATCCAAACCTGTTTATTTTGTGTCAGGTCTGTATATTCTTGTCTGTATGAATTGCCACTCTTAGTATGAGTGAGATTACATTATTTGTATTTCGTATGGAGAAAATCCAAATTTGTATTATGTATCATGCCATGATCTCTCTGCATATGGTGTAAATTTTCAGATGAATACTCATTATTCAGTTTAGTGCCATGCTTTGTTTTTATTGCTTGTGAATGTAATAATAATGTAATGGTGGTATGATGTAGAAACGACGAGAGGAAATGAAGAGGCTTGAGAAAGAGAAACAAGCTGAGGTAAGGAGATACAGAAATCTCATGGTTGCTGACAAAATGAATTCCAACAACAGAGATTGCGTCAGCCCACAAGACTTTACAGGAACTCGAAGAGGACTTCATGTAAAACATCCATTAAATTGTTTTCTTTATTGCTTCACGTAGTGTCCCGCAGAATTTTGTGTGGACAAAGTTCTTCAACTATCTGATGAGAGTAAGTTCAACTTCAAGAAAGTTGGACAGAACTTCCAGTTGGAATCAGTTTCAATACATTTACATATTAATGGTTTGTTTCAGATCATGTATCCAAAAATCCACACAGCAGGTGTTATACCCAACAATTCTGACCCGTTTTGTACAATATAAACTCAACTGGTAAATGATACATTGATGCTGGGAAGTTAATATTAATTGTGATGGTATAGTATCTGTGAACTAAAACATAGTATACAATTTAGTCAGAACCCCTGCAGTTTTCAGAAAGGCCTTTGTATTGCAGTTACTAGAATGTCTTCGAATTGTTGGATATCTACGAAGGATAGCAGCTAATAGCGAATACGAAATGGGCCTACAGGTATCTTTAATTCTTGGACCTTTAACTACAGATTTTGCTCCAAGGTATGATCACATCACTCTAGCCATTGGAGCCCTTGGAATCGTACTTCTCTGTTAAGTGACACCAAAGGAGCGCCTTGATCTACCCAATCGTGATGATGTTAAAACTGGTGTTGTATCATAGTATAAAATAGCTGCTCTGGCTGCTGATTTAGTAAAAGGGAACCCACATGCTCAAGAATCGGATGATGGCTATGGAAGTGCTGAAGAATCGGTTCATCAATGGCTGAAATGACTTCTGAGTATAAGTCTGCCACCATTAGTTCCTGACAAAGAAGAGTTAGGCGAAGCAAGAGAGGAAGGTGAATAAGAAGATGAGCATGATAAAAGAGTGAAAGAAGCTCATGAAAGTAGTGAAATCCCACCCATCTGAATACCCCTTTTCATCAGTTGCGAAATTTCTGAAAAAATGGAGGTTAAATATGTAAATTTGGTGTGGTTATTTATGTTAAAATCTGTAAAAATGGAGGTGAAATCCCACCCAACTGAATACCCCTTTTCATCAGCTGCTGGTGTGTGAGAACAATAGGTTTGTGATGATTATGGTTTATTTTGTCTCAGAAATTGGTATAGTTATTTTGATATTCAGCTGATTGTATTAAATCTGCAGGCAGAGCATTAGAAGATTAAGCCTCATTCAATCGAAGATTTTACTCTTTAAAAATCGAGTGATGATCTTGATACATCATAAGCAAATATCTTCAGATATTAAATAAATAGGCCACATGACCATACGTAGACTACCAAAGATAGATTTCAAAGTTTAATTAGCTGTCTATACTACCAAATATGGCAATTTATAAAATATTTATTATGTTTTGATCATTAAGCTGACTGTAGGAGTGTTTCGAGAACATATAGCTGGGTAGTGGAATATCTAAGCACAAGTTATGGAAACATATAAGAAAAACATCAAAGTTGTTTAAAAATTTACGACTAAAGTATTCACTTCAACGTAATTTTTTTTAAGTTTTCCTTTTTATTCGCCGTTCCTTATACATTAATTAGTTATCTCATTTTTACTACTTATATTCAGGAAGTCAACATGTTTTTTTCCCTTTGTTGTTGAATGAAATTGGAAGGAAAAAACAAAAAGTCATTCGTTAAAATCATAAATAATCATTTAAGTATTAAATTATTTGCTTGGATAGAAAGATGTTCCAAATAGTCCACTAAAGACCGCTGTAAGGAGCGCTAAACTACATAATAGATTAAAGCGCGCTATGAATAATGTGCTGTTTTTTTAATTCAATTCTAAAAAGTAAATATTATTAAATGTAATGAAAGGTTTTTTAATTTTAATTATTATATAAAACACTTACTCTGAACTCATTATAAATATAATAAAACAAAAGATATTTTATACTACTAATTTTGATATAAATCAATTTGCTCTAAAGCTGAATGGAGTGGGTGTCTACCCACGGGCGACTTTCAATAACCCACCCGCGAGTGCCATTCTCCCTATTTAAAGTCACGTGCGAGTTAGTAGCAGGGAGGAAAAAAAAGAGGGACAAACTCACCCAACGTGAGTTTATTTTTGTGGGCCCGGTTGGTTTTATTTTTTGTGTAAGGTTTATTATTGGGTGTTTTTTGTGAGTGGGTGTGTTTAAATAAAAAAATAGGTATGATAGGTGAGTTGAAGTAAGTTTGGGTAAGTGTCATTACCTCCTATGGGAGTTTGAGTGAGTTTGTTAAAAGCTGATGTAGCGCTCACGTGGAGGTGAGTGGGTTTGTTACCACTCCCCCAGTCTAAGGTACTTTTTTTTATTAACTCTTTTCCTTTTAATAACATTTTAATAACATAAAAAATGTCTAATTCAATTTCGATGAGACAAATAAGGTTGTATACTTTTAGATTTTTGTCTAATTCAAGTGATAAATATATCAATTTAGTAAAACGAAAAATTGACATAAAACAAAACACGTTTTTTAGTGGGACAAGCTATAAAAATGTTTAAAAAAAATTGATTAAATTTTACTTTAACAAAAACGACTCTACTGCAAAGATAAAAAAGAATTAATACACAAGCCTACCTTTAAAAAAATGAAACAAACACCCCATATTAATAAACGAAAGATTGACATGAAATTAAACAAGTCCATTGGGTGAGGTAAGCTTTAAAAATATCAAAAAATAGATTCGTTTACGTTTTATTTTAACAAAAACGATACCTACTACAATAAGTTTAAATTAATATAGAAAATTACTATTAAAAGAATAACAAAATAAAACCGCCAATGTAAAACAAAATATTGATATGGAATTAAACAAGTCTGTTTAGTGGTCCAAACACCTATAGGAATTAAAAAATAGATCCGTTTAAGTTTTCTTTTAACAAAAACGAGTACCCCTTCAAAAAAATTATAAAAAAAAACAAACATACTCTTATAGAAAATTAACGAAACTAACCCGCCCATTGGGCGGGTTACGCCGCTAGTAGATATATATATATATATATATATATATATATATATATATATATATATATATATATATATATATATATATATATATATATATATATATATAGAGAGAGAGAGAGAGAGAGAGAGAGAGAGAGAGAGAGAGAGAGAGAGAGAAAGATGGGATCAATAGAAAACTCCATCTAAAAAAAACATAGAAAACTTCCTCTCAACCGTTAGATCAAAGCTCCATCCCTTTATTTTATTTCGCAAAAACTACAAGGGGCCGAATGTAATTTATTAATTCTTATGGGTAAATGTTGCACATTTTTCAAACTTCCACCCCCGTCACGTATTTAATGCGTGTTTTTTCATTCTTTTTCTTTTTTTTCCTTTCTCTAATAACGTGTTTTCTCCCCCACTAATTAACCACCATATCCACGCCTTTCACCACAGTGCACCACCATTCCCGGTGGTTCACCATCATCCCCAACAATCGCTCCCACCGTTCACCACCAATCCCCACCGTTCACCACCACTTCCCACAATTCACCATCGTTATCCACCATTTAAGTTTGAAAGTGAGTTTTTTTAAATAATTTTTACTCTTATCATCATTAATATTGATTGTAGTTTTAATAATTTGTTCGGATTTTGTGATTTAGTTTTATCTAGATCATGATATGAAAAAAAGTTGAGGAAAAGTCTATACAAATCGTGGTTAATAAGGAACACACAATATGTTTGATTAAATGTGTCAACAAAATTATAAAAGTGTTATGCACTAATTGTACGCATCAACTGCTTATTTCGGGATCTGGTTTTGGTATTAGTTTATTACATGTTTAGTGATTGTTAAAACTAGGTGACAGTTATATAGTTTTCCATACATATCTATTATGGTTCGAAATGAGGAGACTTTTTAAAAAGTTCTGATTGCTTATGTTATATTGTTCTACTAAGAAGTTAAATAAGCACTTAGATACTACTTGTAACCCTACTCGATATCATTTTTTATCAAAAGTGTCACTTGTTAATATGCACACCCAAACATTGCTGATAATAGTTAATATCTTACTGTGTAAATGCACCCAATATATAAGAAAAGCTCATGTCATGGAGTCCAAGAGATGGAGTTGGTAACGGTTTCATTGAAGTGGCTGCCATTTATGGGTCGATGAACTAACTTGGTGTATCAATCACCTTATTCAAAAAAGCACTAAAGGCATTCGTCAAGGTCCAAGGTCAATTGAGTAGTCAATTGAGTAATATAGCAGGAGTTGAGGCTTAAATGTATGTTCTGTACTGATGTGAAGTTACCCTGACTCGTATGATTATCTCAAAGTTGATGTTTCAAAACTAAGAGTTGTGGCAGAGAAGAGATCGACTTTAATTGGTATTGTTTTGAACCAAATGGGACTGGCTTGTCTCCAAATCGAGTTGTATGATCAGGTTGCTGATTTTTAATATGAAGAAGCAAAAGGTGTTTTGGAAGTGGAATATGGTGCTCATCATCCGGATACACTTGGGGTGTATAACAATCTAGTATGGACTGACGATATAATGGGAAAATGGGAAGATGTGATTTATATATTGTAATATGTAGTCGACATGCGAGAAGAAAAGCCTGGGGCTGTAAGTTCTGATGTGGATGACAAACGATGGTTGGCCCAGTTATTGCGAGATGCAAACATGGATATGAGCAAGAAATTGCTGCCACTCGAGTTCCTCCTTGGTGGTTAATTAACAAAGTCGCACTTGTCTCTCTATTAACAAGACAATCTGCTCGTCAAAATGTATGAAACTCCCTTGTGAAGATGCTTCATTTTTGCGTGTTTCAGGTTGTTTAAGACTTTTATGATATCTTTATGTCTTCATCAAGCAACATAACTAAACTACGTCAAATATTTGTGTATTCAGCAACATAAGGTGAGTAAACTGCTCGGTAACTAGTTCTGTTTTTATTGTTAATTAATTATGTCTTAAGTAATTTATATGCGAGAAAAGATATAGCTAGAGTTAGATCACTTGCTTCATAAAGAAGATGAAGTAAAAACTAAGTCTATTGATATATACACAACTGTTATACATCAGTACGACTGGTGGTTTATGATCATGCTAGTATGTCATTGAAGGATAAGTACCAATGTTTTCAGACTCGGGTCGACCTGGCCAGGTCAACTAGATGACCCGGTTCCGGTCGAAAAAACGGGTGATATTGACCCGGGTTTCACATTTTCGAAACTCGGGTAGACCCGTCGGGTTTGGGGTGACCCGGGTCAACCCGGTTCTTGACACCCGGCCGGGTTTCGATTTTTTTGGGGTTTTTAAAAAAATATATGTAAATTTTACGTATTTTCGACGGAATTTTATTTTTACATATTATATTGGTTGGTAACTAATTTATATCTTCCATATACGAAAGTTTTTATGGTTTTTTATATAATTTTCGTTAATTATTAAAAATATCTAAAAAATATATTTCTTTTAAAAAACCGGGTCGGCCTGGGTTAACCCGGACCTGGTGACTCGACCGGGTCGATTTAAAACCGGAGATTCAATACATTGATAAGTATATAAATGGTGCTAATGAGGATAGTTCATATGATATCCACCATCCTGCAGGTAGGTTATGATTTTATTATTTACTTTTTTTCCCTTTTACTTGCTTACTATAATACATATATTTTTTCTGCATGTAGATTCAATGTTGTTGTCTAGAATGAACGCAAACCTAAAAATATTGCATTCATATTGAGTTTGACATATCTTGCACCGGTATAACGAGAGCTTCTTCTTGTTCTTACCATTTTCGAAACCCGACTAGACCCGTCGGGTTTTGGGTGACCCGGTCAATCCGGTTCTTGAGACCCGGCCGGATTTTGATTTTTTCAGGTTTTTAAAAAAAATATATGTAAATTTTACGTATTTTCGACGGAATTTTATTTTTACATATTATATTAGTTGGTAAATAATTTATATATTCGATATGCGGAATTTTTTATATATAATTTTCGTTAATTATTAAAAATATCTAAAAAAATAATTTTTTAAAAAACCGGGTTAGCCCGGACCGGTGACTCGACCGGGTCGATTTAAAACCCGGGTTTTAAAACATTGGTTACAACTGTTATTTTTTTCTTTCTACCATTGTAAAAATACAATTGCATTTTGTAAGCCTACAGTCACTTAAATTGTGTTATAGTAAACTAAATTGTTGCGCAAAAATATAGCTTCTACATCCATACATGGATGCCCTACTGTGATAGCGTGAAACGGATGCACTAAATTACGTCAAATGGATGCACAAAAATAACATGTCTCTAATTCAACGTTGACGATGTACAGGGACTGATGGTGTTAACGATGTGGTAAAGACCCCATAAAGAAGGAAACCTGAGGATCAAGTTTAACGTCAAGATTCCGACTAGGTTGACTCTAGCTCAACAAGTGTAGATCTTGTTAGCTTTCTAAGCCAAACCAGTAACATTGTCTTCTTGACAAGTGAGGCAACCATGGTTTTCATGTTATTATATGTATTCCTTTTTGTTCATGAATATCAGTTTTTACGATTTATTCTTGTCCAACTTTATAATGAAATTCTATTTGCGATTAATTAAGTTACTGTTGCATTAAGTTTTTTTTATATATAACACTCTTGCATCATCATTGTTATATAATTTGATTTTTGTTTGACAAGCGAAGTGGATATATCATTTCAATCATGTTTAACAATAATAGATAAAGATGTGTCGATAACTGTGACTAACATAAATATAAAAAAATGAAAAAAGAATGAAACCATAGTAGTGGTAAACTAACAATATCCAAAAGAGACATTTGAAATAACAGTTATAACAATAATCAACAATGCCTTTGGAATCCTAAACATATTATAGTCAGTTACTATTAAACATAACCCGACCTTCACAATGCAAGAATCAGATAATGGTCTTGCTGAAACATCCCTATGTCTTGCAGTTGCAATTGAGTTTTTTTTAAATATTATACATCACAATACTTTGTACAACATAAATAGCAACAACCTCCATTTCTTCTGATTTATACTGCAGTAAACCGCATCTGTTTCTGATTTAAATGTGGTTGCAGTCTCCACTACTGATTTACAAGATGTATCCTCTGACTCATTGTGACACTGGTCACTATCAATGACTATAGAGTTGAGCTCAATTAAAGATGCAGGTGACAACTTAAGTAAATCGCCTCCGTTGATACGTGGTCCAGATTCAACTAGATAATTATGTTCACTTCAGCTGCTACAAATCTTCACAAGATTAATAACTGTAGGTGTGTAAACAGAAAACACAAATAAGATAGCAAGTAACTTTTACCAAGATATGCTAGACTAAAATGTGAATACAGATAATGTTTGCCATTCTGGAAACGACACAAAAATTCCCTTGTAAAACTTGAGTGTATAAAAGTTTAAGAAGGCAACTCTGATTAGAGTTATGAACAGTCACCACATATCCTTGCACTTTTATTAAATTCCCCACTGGTAAATTTACTTTCACCCGACTCATTACGACATTGTTCATTCCAATATGGATTTCAATTCAATGAAAGAGGCAGGTGTCAAACTAAGTAAATTACCTTCATTGATATAACATGTAAATTAGTGCGTAATAAGAAATCCATGACTACTTTATCAACAAATATTACAAATTCTTAACAGAAAAAAACAAATAAAACTAGAGTTAACAGACTAACGATAACACATATAATGTGGTGAGAATACCTCAAACGGATGCACTGAATCCCTCAAACGGATGCCCGAAATACCTAAACCGGATGCGCTATATACCTCAAACGGGTGCACTAAATACCTAAAATGGGTCACTTTTAGTGTGTGTAACAGATGGCACATTTAAATAATTATCTCACATATCGAAATAACTTGATCAATTGTAGTATTAATAGACCAACAGTTGAGTCTTTTTATTACCTTAGCTTTCCAGACAGCCCCAAGAAGCGCATACTCCATCATTTCATCTTCTTGTTCTCACTTCAGCCAAACAAAAAAAACCTAGCAAAATACATATCCTAATTTTTCAAGACCTTCACCTGCTACCAATGACGTAAGACGAATTCTGCAATATTGCCCACACCCTGAACCACATTAGAAGTTATTGTCCAACAATTAGCAAAGCACAGATCCTAAAATTAACAGGCCTGTACCTGCTGCCAAACAACCGAGAAGATGTCTCAAACTTATTAAAAATTTAGAGGATCACAAAAACACTTCTTGAAACTAGTTTGAACTTGAGGCTATGTGTTTGACGAGTTTTCCCTGTACAATATTATATGTAAAAATCTCATCAATCGAACCCGATATAGAGAGCACACAATTTGCCTATCAAAATGTATTATCCATATACGTATCTAGGCAGTCCACCTAGAGTAAAACATCTATGGTCTTGTTCAAACGTCCATATAAAAACAAACCATCATGAGTTTTAAACTGATAAAACGATGATGTTTTATTGGTTTTATGGTTCTACCATCATTAACCGTATAAAATTAAATGAACGCAAAAATGACCTTTTGATGAACTCAAGGGTTTGTTTATTGATATGTCCGGCTTCTCTATGACCGTCTACATCATAATCATAACAAATTAGGCAAACGGATGCACTAAAATGTACAAACTGATGCATTAAACAAAAAAACAAATTGAAGCATTAAACAAAAAAACAAACGGATGCATTAAACAAAAAAACAAATCGATGCATTAAACAAAAAAACAAACCGATACATTAAACAACAAAACAAACCGATGCATTAAACAAAAAAACAAACCGATGCATTGAACAAAAAACGAACCGATGCCGTAATACAATACTCTTCATATAAATAGATGCTCGTGCCTCTAAAGAAACATATGCCCTTAAACAAACCGACCCTTAAATCATAAAAATTGATGTTCTTAATGACAGATTAGATGCCTTAAACCAAAATTATATTAACAAACAAACACCTTCAACATGAACATTCGTGTACAATTATATCAAAACAAGAAAACAATAAAATTTGACATATCTGAAAATAATATAATGCATCAAATTTAAAAATTTTCATTCACACAGTTTATCAAACACCTGGTGTGCGGTTTCAACAAACTTGTTTTTCATTCATTTTTTTGTCAAAATTTGTTTCATGTCGATAGAATAGATTATGAAACGAGTGAACTCAACGAGTGGACTCATAACAAATCTTTAAAATTCATTATATTATTGATTTAAATTTAATCGATTGACAAAGTTAGTGCACTTACAAGTTCTTTCTTTCTTTCTTTCTTTTTTCTTCATTTTTTGGATGATTCACGATTTAAGTTCTCCATTACTTCATTCAGCTGCTAATCTGAATACACTATTAAGAGGTTTATGAGTAATAACATGAATTACTTTCTGTAGTTAAGAAGACCATTAAACCTGATTGTCATCTAATATGAAATAGATGCAAGTTTGATTTCTATCAAGTTTATGGTTACGGCTAGACTAACTCCTAGATAAAAAGATACCCTTGCAACACGCAAAACCATGTGTTTTGTGTTTCTGTCTATCTTACAAACTAGTTAATGACATGACAAGTCACATCAGTTATAGAACGTGCAACTCATAATGATTTGGCCATCTTACCCAATTATGTCCATAAATGAGTTGTGAGATGATATGCGGTTTTGTGAACTTGAAGATCCGAGTAACACATCTGGTAGAAATAAAGAAAATGGTTATAAAGCATGTTACAACCAGTAGGTTATCCTGCTTAATTATATCAAGTATAAAGTAGGTAACAACCAGTAAGTTATCGGTTATCCTACTTAATTGTGTCCTACACGATCTTTTGTTGAAATTTCAAGGTCTACATACTCCAAAAAACCTACACCTAATGGACATATCAATAACTACCAGTTAAAAGCTTAGACCGACACTACTAAAAAGATGAGACAATAATATAACTAACCTTTCCAACCTCGATACTTGATCGCCATTGGCGTGGAATAACCACATTCACTAAAAGTCCTACTAATTTAGTATAAAATTTAGATAATTTATTATTACCTAAGTGTGTACGTAGACATCGCATCGGGACGATTCTAAAAATCCTAACTAAAAGATACCACTAATGCATACAAACGATGCCCTTAAAACAATCAATTAGATGCCTTTAAACTATCAAATAGATGCCGTTAAATAAGTAGACGCCTTTAATCAGCAGATTTCGTTAAAACAATCAAATAGATGCCGCTAAGACAATCAAATAGTTGCTGTAATAATACTCAATTCCCGTAAGGAGTAATCATTGAAACCACCATATCGCTAATTAATGCCCTAATAATAATTAATCGATGCCCTAATAATTTTCATTGATGCCTAATAATATTCATTTCCCGTAAGGCCTTCAAATCCCTTGTTCCAAACAATCACCTCTTTTTTTACATGTTTCAACCTGCTCATTCCAAAGTGATTCTATTGAATTGATCTTTTGTGAACTTTATTTCTGAAAAGGAGAGCAGCAACAAAGTTTAATTAGCCGAAATTTGGTGACATACCTAATTGATTTTCTAGGTTAGAAAGACATATAAGCAGGAAAGCTACTATTCGTGCACTATAAGCATACAAGACCCAAACACACCAGCAACACATAATGCAAAACCATAGGACTTAATAATGAAACACGTTCGGACATCATATCAGCATGTTGCATCAAAACAAGTAAACAACACATCACAATAGATCATTGGTGCGTCAAAGTTATAAAATTTTAACTCAAAAATTTAATCAAACACAGTGTGCAGTTTTGCGGAACACTATTTTAATTCATTTTTCTTTACCAAAATTGCTCCAGATCCAAAAGATTACATTATGTCATGATGATCAACAATAAAAAAACTTCAAAATCATTGTATTAATGTTTTAAATTTGACCAGTTTACAAAATTAGTGCACTTAAAATTTTACCTCTTTCTTTTTCATTACTTACGGTGGAGATGACGTGGACTGTGATGGAGCTTTTTAAGTGGTTTAAAATTTACAGTTAGGGGTTGGGAGTGATGATATGGTGTCGACGAAGATGGTGGTGGCGAAGAAGATGGTGACAGAGACGGAGATGGTGGTAGTGACGTGTGTGATGGTGAAGATGTGTGGTGACGAAAGAGATGGTGTGGTGGCGACGGGTATGCTGGTGGAGATGAGGTCTGTGACGGTAGAGAATGAGGGGTCGATGGATTAAATTAAATATGTTTGTGTGTTTGGCAACTTTACCCCTCCACTTTTTTGGTATTTTACATATTCTACCCTCCAGTTTGAGATGTTACATAATCCACTTTGAAGTTTGTTTTCTGAGTTTTCCACGAATAGAGGGTTTTCTCTAGAACCCATCCCTATATATATATATATATATATATATATATATATATATATATATATATATATATATATATATATATATATATATATATATATATATATATATATATATATATATATATATATATATATATATATATATATATATATATATATATATATATATATATATATATATATATATATATATATTTGTGTTCAAGTGCGTTACACTTTAAAATGAGTTATAATAGGCACCGATCAGCAGGTGATAAGTGGCCGTTTTTATTAAAAAAATATTTTTAATGCAAAACAAATAAAAAGGGTATACTAGGTATTTTTACTTGTTATTTCATCAAATAAATACAACACATTTCGTCAGTATCTCTAGGTACATAATCCCAAATGTGAAAAAGTTTCAAATACATATCAATTTATATCAAAAAGGGAAGACCACCATCCTAATTCATATATTTTCCTCTCGCCAATGAAGTATCTTCAGATCACATCATCTTCAATCTGAACCCCTCATTTTTCCTGTCGATAAAAGTCGTTGGGATCTTCAAAAACCTATGCCCGCCACCGCCAAAATCTGGGTAATAAACCATAACCGCGAGCGCTTGTTACCACCTCTTCATCACCATTAAATTGACCCTCGTTTTCATCACCTTAAAACCGATTTGAATCGATATGTTCTTATAATCGATTTCTATGCAAACATGATTACCAGTAATCCATCGTTTTTGAAGATTCAAATAAAAATTATGTTCAAATAAAAATCATGTTAACAACCGATTCTTCAATAGAGTTTTGTATGTATCATCAAAATATCATTAACAACCCTTCATTCTCTTTCAATGCCACATCAAATATATTTATGAATCCAGAGGCATCGTCGATTCTCGTTCGCAAATGACGAACTACAAACATCTTCGTACTTATCAGATCCGTCGGTGAACAGTTTTGTTTCTCGACGATGTTACTAGATGTCATATACAGATTTTATTGAGAGAGATTGGCATTGAAAATGTGTATCACTATGTTCTTTGTTGATTAGTAGATGCATAAGTTTGAAATTTATTTGGTATGTTTTGAAGTTTTGTGCATGTGTCGGTCTATATTTTCAAGGTCGAATACTCGGACGCATCTCGAATTTGTGTCTATATCTTCTTTTTCGGTATCAAAATTTTGTGATTATGTATCATTTGTTTACTTGTACCATTTGTATAAGAATATATTGATTTATGATTCAACGATATGTATCATTTTGTTCATATTCTAATGTGATCTTAATTTATAAGAATAAGTACAATATGCATCAATTGTAGTAGATTCTTTAACGAAAATCTGTCACAATTTTAGTTATGTAGAATGGGCAACAAACACGTATATTTACTTAGATGACCCACATGTATGAGTTGGGAGTTCGGATTATGTTCCAAATGCTTATCCTTGTTGCTTTATCAATTGGATTTTTGATATAGTACGTTGCTTTTTATAAAATATGAATATGTATCAACAACATCGATGGTTATTTCTGTTTGTACCAATAAAATTACGTGGTTTTTTTTATGTATCATGGAAAGTGTTTGATTACTTTTAAGTGTTGATAATTAGATACCAATCTGCATTAGTTGGATACTAACTAAGAAGTTAATTTAAATGAATTTTGATATATGTATCATCAAAAAAAAGAAGAGCAACTTTAATTTTGCATGTGCCAGAGGTTAATAAAATATTGTATCATCTATTTTTATTGGTTTTAAATTTTAAGAAAGAAAAGTAGGCAAAAAGTTAAAAAAAAACGAACAAAAAAAACGAACAAAAAAACGTAGAATCATATAATAAATAAAGTGATGCATGAATGTTGCTCATATATATTGCCATTGGTTTTTCTTTTTATTTACAATCATACCCTTCATCCACCTAAATTTAAATCTCATGAAAAATATTGATCTAACGGTCTACAACTGTGCCTATTATAACTCATTTTAGCCAATAGTATTTTAGAAATCCCTAAAAGATCTCCATTTTCCACGTTTTTAATGATTTGAAATCGCATTGTTTTTAAAATCGCGTTTTGAAATCACGTTTTAGAAACGCAGTTTTGAAAATGCATTTTATGTTAAAAAGTTGTCAAATGCAAGATTTGACCTCGTGACCTGTGGTTACCAAGTAAACAGGTTTACAACTAAGCCAGATTACCTTTGAAGATTTTCTATCCAAAACAATGTTAATAAATGCTAAAAAAACCAATGCTGTTTATATACATTAGGATATACTATAAATTAAAACACATCCAAACATATACACAACACGTAAAAAAAACCCTGTACCTCTTTGTCTCAAACCCTAATCTCAAACCATAATGAAAATATTTCACACAAGAATCTTACACAAGAAACGAATTCGTCTTCAACCCGTTAAGCCTTTTTCTTTTCTTTAAGGTTTGTTTGACATTTTGTTAATTCTACCTATACATGTTATGTTTTTGTTGCTAAAGCATGTCATTGCTAGTTAAAAATTCTATAAAATGTGTGAGTGGGTGAAACTTTATTATGTAATGCAGCTTATATAGGCTCCAACCAAGGTATCTTTTTCCTTCTCTAGATCTTCCTTTCCTTGGTGTATGATTTTCTTGATTTTTGTCTTTCATGATTGTTTAAAAGCTGGAAATTTTTACTAGGGTTAATTATCTTCTTTGATGAAGTTGAATCATTTTAGGAACATCAATGGCTTGTATTGGAATTTAATATGAAATTATAGCACATAAAATTTAGTTTGATTGTTGGTATATAATCAATAATAAGCTCATGGTCTGCTTGACTAATTACAGATTCTAGTTCATTCAATAGAGTCTAACGCTCAAGTAGAAGGTTCAGTTATGTTTGGTAATTCCAAAGTTATTTACAGATTCATTTTAAAAGAGCATACTAATAGAATGTAAGTTTAATTGCTAATTAGTTTATTTGATCAATTTTTTTTGATCAATTTTGATATATAGACTTTTGATTGATGATTAATTTATATCCGGATGCACAATTTGTAGATCTAAGAATGCGTTGCAGCATGCAACAGTTGACAATAACTCACAACATGAGCCATATTTTAGATTCTAAATGCCAAGGAATCACCCTACATATTTCCGTACTAGCAAGTTCACGTCTGCATTTCAAAAGATTGTAGATCCTTATGGGTGAGTTTCTTTGATTCATGATGTGCTTATTTGATGGATACTTCCTATTTTAATGTGACAAAAAAATTTCTTGTTGCAGAAGGCTGGTGTCCGGTTTGCTACAACCTAGGTATGATATGGCCTTTTTTCCAAAAGAGATTCTCAACTTTGATATATAGACCTCTGGTAACTATCAACCTTATGTTAATGTTTATAATTTTGGCCTCAATTGATTGACGTGTTGATAACAATGTAACTCAACCCCTGGTTTTAGTTTCACTTTGATTTTGGTGCTAAAGATTGTAGTAGCTTTGACCGGTTTAAGTTATTATGGGACAGGAACAAGGATTACGCTGCCTGTTATGGGTGTCTATAATGTAGAGCTTTGACAACCGCAACGCCAGCAATACTACACTGCAGGTGGTGATCATCAACTCGGGTTTGTTCAAAGTGTTCAAGAAGGTGGTATGGACAACTTTCCTGGTAATGACACTATGTTTCTGATGTTTTCATGTGGATTAAAGGTACGTGTGAAATATTTTTATAATGAATCCAACTCTTCCTTATTCAATTTTTGTTTTTTATACAATCTGAGGTTGTCTGGCTTTAATAGTCCTATAAATCTAAAAAGACCGCTTAGACACTAACCACAATGGCGTAGTGAAAGTCAAATAAAGTATTATAATATTGTAGAATCATTATAAGATGTTATTTAGAATAAGGTAATTCAGTTTAGTGTCTTTTCAAATTTCTACAATTTTGAATGGTCTGCCTTAATACCACCGGGTGATATAGGAAAGGTTTTTGCTTCTTCAATTTGGTTCTATTTAGTCTAAATATAGAACATAATTCAGACCTCGTTAGTAGCTCAAACCTGGGGTTAGAAGTGTACAGACCGATAAAGTCTCCAAATCTTTTTTGTCATCCAGATATTTTGGCAAGTAATTGCCGTAATAACTCTTTTGTGCAAAGACCTGCTTATTCAGTTATGGAAGGTTTCAACTCGGTCAGTTCCATTCCCTTTAGTTAATAAATAATCCATGTTGTATTTGATAATATCATATTGTTTTTGTAATGAATGATCCGATTGATGATAATTAAAAGTGTTTTATACTCAACTAATTCTTGCAGTGGTCCACAAGTTTTGAATCTCACTCTTACATGACCGATGGTATATCCGAAGTATTACAACGTGGCGGCTCCTCAACTTCAGAATTTGACAATAGTTGCTGATGTAAAAGAACTGATCAAACATGTTGACCCATAAGGTTGTCGACCCAAAAACTGATATTCCTTCAATCTTCTGAGTTTTTTTTTCATAATAACCTGAGTTATGAAAAGATATATAGGTATGAAAGTGTCGAAGTAATTGCTGCTTCTTGTCGTGACAGAATAAACCTAAATATGGCATGTGATCCTTTTTTATTGACTCTGTAGATTTGGCAACCTTTGGTTCATTCTCGACTTATTCTGTGTGTTTGTCTTGTTTGGGGAACCAAGTGTTGTGAAAAGTCCTGGCTTTTGAGTGAGACTCTTTCAGACTTTATTTTTTGTAATGAAGTCACCAATAATGTATTGGTCAATCTGTTTGACGTATTCATGAAAATGTATTCCCCATTAAGTAAAAAAATATCCAATAAATGACTTAATTTTTTTCTTACTGTTTTCTGGTTTTGTTCTTTACAGGTAGCAGAAGCAGAAGATTTTGAATATTACAAGAAGCGAGGTTTTTCAATAAACAACACACCTTGGCCCGTGCAATCCACCATCAGGTTCCTTGCTGAACCTTCTTTTAGCCGACCAACAAATGGATAGTAAAGACCCAATCACCTTCGCTAGAGCCTCCCTGATAACACATGCATGTTTTTTATTTCTCATTTTGGATCCATGTGATAAAATTTAATAATTGGGCTTTGAAAACGAAGGCCTTCCTGATCATCAATGTCGGAGAGAGGCATAAACTCTAGAGTCAGGGGTTTCGCTGGAAGGATTAGCTCAGGTGCACCTCTATGACAGTAAATGTCAAGGATCGACGATCACATAGGCCTGGAAAACTCTCTGCCTTTAAAGATAATCGGGGCCACCAATAGTATGCAAGATCTAGTTGGCGGGACCGTTAGTAAAAATGCAGATGAAGGTGATTTTTTATCATCTTAGTTTGTATATGTGAACGATTTTTTAAGCTCCTCTTTAAGCAATAATTGTTTTTTTGTCAGATTTTAATGATAAAATAGAGTGGTGGAGCTTTTATTAATGTGGATATTAACGTTTTTTCTGGATTTTTTGGTGACATTTATGCAGATTCAGATAGTGCCAGTTCCTCTAAAGAAGGGTTACCACCTCTAAAGAAGGATCACCTAGAGGTTAATAAGGAACAATTGATTAAGGTATAGCTCAGCCATGTGCATTTACCAAAAACCACAATCCAAGTATATAATCAGATCACTTTCATAGAAATTTGAGGCATAGCATACTATCTTGCAGATTGACTCACATTGACCAATAGTATTAGCCAGTTTGCTTTTCTTAGAGTACAAGGGAGCCACCATCACTGATTTAGGTTTAATTTAACCTTGAGACAGGAAATATTACTCATCACGAGTACATTCACGTTGGCAAGGGACAGGATGTTGAGCTGAAGCATATTGCTTTATTTTATGGAAAAGTGGTGGGAGGAAATGGTGAGCAGGGATATATACAGACTTGGACAGCTCTTCGATTTCAGGTAATCCTTATTGTTGTTGCTCATGAATCATATGATACTATTTTTCTTATATTTCCAGTTTCTAAATCAATATTATTTACAATTTGGAGCACAAACAGAAACAGAAAGAAAAGAAACTGAGAAGAGGACAGACTCAATGCAACCAAGTCCCAAAAGAAAACTAAAATTTCGTACTTTACTGCCAAACACCCTCTGATGGTTACCCGGGCTTTGGTATTTTCCTAATTAGTTGTGCCGAATGTCACTTTTTGAGTCTGTTAATATGATCACATAAAGTAATAAGAATAATAAAATCCATTTCTTGCTTATGCAGGTAGCAACTACTGCATCAGTAACTGCTTTAGACTCAATGTTTTAAAAACCGGGTTGAACCGGCCGGTTCAACCGGTTGAACCTGAAACCGGTTGGAGCACCGGTCCGGATGTAAACGGTTTTTAGCAGATTCGAAACCGGATCAAACCGGCCGGTTTTCGTTAAAACGGGTTGAACCGATTTAAAAAACCCGTCCGGGTCAAAAAAATCACTGTGTTTTTAATTGAAATAATAATATTATGTTTCTTGTTCCAACGGTTTAAAAAACTCGTCCAGTTCAACGTCTATGAGAGGATGATAAAGAGACCGACGTAACAATAGAATCGTTTCAATCTCTTACCGTAGTAATGTTCGAAAATGGAGATCTGTGATTGTTGAAAATGGAGATGTGTGTGAGTGTGTGAGTGAGAAGGTTTATGTTGTGTCGGTTAATAGTATAAATTTGATAAAATATTAATAAGTGGCATGGGGAAGGGTAGGGTTATTTTGACTACAAACTAGACACGTGATATCTACTTTAGTGACTTTTACTAGGATAGTTTATAATGTTTTCTGACATTTCTTATTTCCTTAGTAAAATGAGTTATTACTTTATTAATTATTGATGATAGCTTTGATGCTTTTACATGTTTTGTTTGATATCTTAGAAATAAAATGTACGTTACATTTTTCTTTATGAACACTTCTGAATGCAGGTAGTTTATTTATAGTTTTGGCATTAAATCGGTTTGACCCGGTGGTTCAACCGGTTGAACCGGTAACCCGGTGAACCAATGACTTAACCGAGTCAAATAAAAAACCGGGTTTTAAAACATTGTTTAGACTACCTTACTTTTAGACTGAATAATTTAAGTCTAACAGTATTGTGTTGTATTGAAAATTAGTTTTCTAATACCAAATGCTACTTATATTTGGTTGTTTAAGCAACCTTCCCTTTATGCACAATTAATGATCTTTTTCTGGCAGGCCATGCTCGCATTCTTTGATTCACATCAGTTTCTGTTTCTCAAATGCTTAACTGCATATATCATGCAAGTACAAATAAATTGTTGGTTATGTCTATACCGGTTCAAAATAAAAGCAGGAAATTTGATTGACAGCTTATGTATTTGAGTTCGTATAATCTCCATATTATCACTTTCGCGGGAAGTCTCAGTATTGTGATGTATTATCTCCATATTATCACTTTCTGACTGTGCATATTCATATTTAATTAGCGGATAAGATGACGTAGGCTGTACATATTAATCAGCAAGTAAGCAGTTGTAGAGGGTGTTTAGGAGTGCTTATCTCTACATGATTTCATTTTTTAGGAGATAAGCAGTTTGAGTTGTCACACTCCCAAAATATCAGAGTATAATGGCAACAAGGGAGTGGTGACGTCATGATTATCATACACACAGTTACAAAGAACGACCTCTAAATGAGACGTTCGGAAAATTGATCACTTGCATTTGATAAAATAAAGAGTTTTAACGTAGTGCGGAAGCATAAAACTGGTCACAGATACAAAAACATAGTTTCCAAATAGTACAAATGATCTTTATTTTCAATAGAAATGACGGCAGTGCATGAGACCTCACATAGCATCTTCGTTCTTAATACCTGAGAAAAACATTGCTAAAGCGTCAACATAAAGTTGGTGAGTTCATAGGTTTAGTTAATTTGAAGTGTTTAATGAACCACAAGATTTTTCCCAAACATGATGACAATATAACAAATACAAAGTCATCATAAAAGCATTTATTACAGTCTAAGATCGTGACACCGAAGCGTTAACAACACCGGCAGTATAATCATATAAATGTAGCCCAACTGGATGCCTAAACCCACGACATCCTATCTCAGACTCAAATGAAACTGTGCCCGCTTGTCCCCTGTTGGACTAAGACGGACAGGGGCGTCAACCCCGATAGATCTATCCATAACATTCGCGCTTACACAAAGTAATGAACGGTTCACGATTCACGGGCCAAAGCAACTGGGTTTTTAGTGGGACTTAGACTAGTATATAAATCAGTAAATGCACTTGTGTTCATACGTTAAATCAAGCAATGTCTCACCCCAAAAAGCAGTAAAAGCAGTTAAAAGAGGGGCTATAAACTCACCTCGTAACTAAGCAAAGTGATGAGAATACACGGTAGCTCGAGAATACGATCACGTTATCCAAAACCTAAATAAGTATATCGACCGTGTCACGACACTTATAATTTCACCAATAAAAATGCATGTCACCCTAGTTGTGCTTGACGGTATATTTTGTTTACGGAAAAACGCGACATTTAAACTCGATTAGTTAACAAATGGGTTTTGTATTACACTTTATATTAAAATTTCAGTTTGGGCCTTATATAAACCCAACCCAAACCAAACGATTCCATTTCCCCCACACCAGATATGGGTTCGGCCCATTGTTTTTATGACCCAGTCCGGCCTCAGCCCATGAGGCGTTATAAACAAGGGAGAGGGGGGTTAAATTGTGTTTATACGCTTCATTTATCCCAAAAACACATAGTCAACACTACTCTCTCTCCCAGATACACTCTCAACCGTCTCTTTCTCTCTCTCTCTCTACTCAAACGGATCTAACTTCATTCTTACAGCGAAAATAATACAAATCCGATTTATAATCATCTTGTGATGATGTTCTTGGTTCGGTTGGGGTTCGAATGATCTGGGTTTCATCTTTATGCATGTTTAATCTGATCATAGATGCGGGTTCCCTGTTTATCCATGATTTGTTCATCCAAAAGATAAGTTAAATCCCATTTTATTGTTCATAATCAAGGTCTTACGTTTCTTTGATATACTTTCGAAAGTTATATGATGTTCTTGGTTTAAAAACGCTTAAATTAATCTTGGATTTGATGTTCCAGTTTCGGGCCTAATTAAATCAAAAATTAGGGTTTTATAATATTTGGGGGTTTCGATAGATCTTGTGTTTTACATGTTTAATTAATATTTTTGTTTATAAAAACAAGTTAATTGTTACTGATGAACCAATTTGGGTGATTTAGGGTCTCGGCCAACATAGGGTTTCGAAATAATTGGGTTTTCATAAATCTAGTATTTTATTACAATTAATTAGTGTTTATGAGTACTAATTGGTATTAATTACATAATAAAATCATTTTATAAAAATTAGGGTTTTGAATTAATTGGGGGTTTTCATACCCGAATGTTTGAATATAAATAACTAGCATTTTTGTAACATGAATCGGGTTTACTTTATGTCTTGACATGTTTCTTGGGTGATTAGGGTTTCGGCAGGTTCGGGCATAGGGTTCGGTTAGAGGGGTTTTGATAGTTACTGTTACCATTAATATTATTTTTAAACAAAATATGGTTAGTAAAGAAAAAAAAACACAGCAAGGGGGTCTCGGTTTTGACAAAAAAAATGGGTCTTGGGTCGTGGGTCCATAAAAACAAGTTATGGTCATTAGTTCAAGTCTCGAATAGGTTTAGCATTAAATTAGAATGGTTTCTGTATGACTAACTCATTTGGTTTGTTTTCGCAGGTTGTTTTTGAAATGACAAGCACAAACTAAATGTATACAGCAAGTAAAAGAAAAGGTGGATAAACGACTCACAATGAAGGGGTTTTCGGCTTGGTGGATTCGAGCAGGAAAGGAATGGCTTGGCTGGAAACTCAGTAGCTTTGTTCAACCCAGATTTTTTTTGTGTTGTAATAATATTTTGTGTTTAAGGACTGTGTTGAGACTGTGAAAAATTGTGATAGTATTTAACTTGTAATAATTTGCTTAGGGTTAGTCTAAATCTGGAATTGGTATGCTTGTGACATACCCAAATGGGGTAATCTTGGCCTGTGTGCTGGATTTATCTGGTGAGTGGACTTATAAAATAAGTCAGTATATTGTAGGTTTGACTTGGGTTGACTGAGATTAACCAATTTGAAAATCTGAATAAAGACTTTACCAAGTTTGATTTTTATTCACTGTTTGTGTTAAATTAGCTTGTATCATTCGGCCCAGCAAGGGTTTTATGGCCAGTCTGGCCCATTAAGTTAGTAGTATTCGGCCCATTAGGGGTTTATCAAAATGACATGAGTTTTAGACGTGTACACTTAACAACAAGAACTCATAATATGAGCGTTGAATCACATGACTTAGACAAACGCGGATACGGTTGTTCTCGAAACGTAATAAATATTCCATAAACGGCACATACCGTTGACAAGTAAAACGTTTATAAATGAGCACGTCTTATTATAATAGATGTGAAAATTCAAGTTGTTACATTCGCTCTCCCTAAAGAGGGCTTTGTCCGCAAAGCAAAACAAGTAATATAATTTAAGTCGACACTACATTAGTAAACAACTGAGGATACTTCATAAATATGAGATAACTTCTCAATTTGTTAAATCCACAAGGTTCAAAGCTCACATTAAATAGTTTCATGGAAAAATAAGGATGAAAAATTGACGGATGTCACAGTATCCCCATGTTTTAGAGATTTCGTCACGAAATCAAGACGTCGTTGTAGTAGGGTGATTAGCGAAAAGATGAGGATACATGCTCTTGAATTGGTCTTCACGTTCCCATGTGTATTCTGGACCTCTACGTGCATTCCAACGGATTTTCACGATAGGTATACGACTTTGCTTGAGCTGTTTGACCTGACGGTCCATGACCTCCACCGGTTCTTCTACGAAGTTGAGTTTGTCGTCGAGTTGGATCTCTTCTAAAGGAATAACGAGTGTCTCGTCGGATAAGCATTTCTTCAGATTGCAAATGTGGAACACATTATGCACTCGGCTAAGTTCTTGAGGTAACTCCAAACGATAGGCCACGGGGCCAATCCTCTCTATAATCTTGAATGGTCCAATGTAACGAGGATTCAACTTTCCACGTTTTCCAAAGCGGATCACACCCTTCCAAGGTGAGACCTTCAACATGACTCTATTGCCAACCTCAAACTCAAGGGGTTTGCGTCTCATGTCAGCGTAACTCTTTTGTCGATCTCTTGCGGCTTGCATACGGCTCTTGATCTTAAAGATCTTCTCAGTAGTCTCATGTATGATCTCGGGTCCAGTGAGTTGGGCCTCACCAACCTCTGCCCAACACACGGGTGAACGACACTTTCTACCATACAATGCTTCGAACGGTGCTGCCTTAATGCTAGTGTGATAACTATTGTTGTATGAGAACTCCACCAGAGGCAGGTGCCTATCCCATCTATTTCAAAGTCGATCACACAAGCTCTCAGCATATCTTCTAGGGTTTGAATGGTCCTTTCACTTTGACCGTCAGTTTGGGGATGATACGCAGTGCTCATATCCAACTGCGTTCCCAACGCTTTCTACAGCGATTTCCAAAACTGTGAAGTAAATCGGCTATCTCGCTCAGAGATTATAGACACAGGCACACCATGCCTCGTGACTACTTCCTCCAAGTATGTTATTTCTAATTTATCCATTCCATCTGTCTCCTTGATTGGTATGAAGTGAGCCGATTTGGTGAGTCGGTCGACGATGACCCAAATAGTGTCAAATCCAACTGAGGTTTTAGGTAGCTTTGTAATGAAATCCATAGTGATCCTTTCCCACTTCCATTCTGGCAGTTCGGGTTGGACCAATAATCCTGATGGTTTCATGTGTTCGGCCTTGACCTTGGCACAAGTCAAGCACTTGCCAACATATGTAGCAATGTCCGCCTTCATGTTCGGCCACCAATACAACATCTTAAGGTCATGATACATCTTGTCAGATCCCGGATGTATGGAGTATTTTGACTTATGCGACTCATGCATAATCAAATGTCGTAGGTCACCATGGCACGGTAACCAACTCCTATTATCAAGGCATAATGTCCCATCTGAGCGAGCTTCTAACTTCTTTATCATGCCTTCAATATCTTCAGTCTTGAGAATTTCCTCCTCGACTGCCTCCTTCTGAGCCTTGAGAATTAAGGATGGAAGATCTAAGTCAATGGTCATCACCAAGGCTTTCACTCTAAGAATTCTCTCCTTTCGACTCAAAGCGTCGGCTACGACATTTGCCTTGCCCGGGTGATAACGGATCTCACAATCGTAATCACTGAGCAACTCTAGCCAAAGTCGTTGTCTCATGTTGAGTTCTTTTTGATTCAAGATGTGTTGTAGACTTTTATGATCAGTGAATACAACACACTTTGTGCCATAAAGGTAGTGTCTCCAAATCTTCAGGGCAAACACCACTGCTCCTAACTCTAGATCATGAGTTGTGTAGTTCTTCTCGTGCACTTTTAGTTGTCTTGACGCATAAGCAATGACCTTAGTCCTTTGCATCAACACCGCACCCAAACCTTTTATGGATGCATCACAATATACTACAAAGTCTTCATTACCCTCGGGTAGGGCTAGTATAGGTGCTTCACACAACATCTGCTTCAATGTTTGGAATGCTAAATCTTGATCCTCTTTCCACTCAAACTTCTTGTCCTTTTGAGTTAACTCCGTCATTGGTTTAGCTATCTTGGAGAAACCCTCAATGAATCTCCTATAGTAACCAGCAAGACCTAAAAATTGGCGGATCTCCGTGGGTGTTGTATTGTTGGAAATACGTTTTTACATATTTAGAAAGGATCGGTCACTCCAAAGATATATTCTAGTATTGGGCTTGTGATCCATTTGTAATCAGTATAGCCCATATAGCCCACATGTAGGATGGGCTATATATACCCCTCCTAGCATGTTAGGAGGGGTGGTTCTTACATTTCTCATTTTTCATTAAATAACTTTCTCTCTCTACTTTTCTTTTCTCTCCTTTCTCTCTCTATACCCTCATCTCCTTCTTCCCCATCTCCATCTTATCAATAGATCCAATCCATAGTTTACCAAATCCTTAGATATCGTAGACCTTCAATTGGTATCAGAGCCATGGTTAAATCTTAGAATTTGTGTTTTTTTATCTATTAATTTGATTGAAATTTATGTGTTGAGTTTTTGCTGATCTAGTTTTTTCTTTCAAATCTTTCGTCTCATTTTTTTTTCTTTCAAATCTGTGCAATCAATTTTTTTTTAAAACCTGTCCAAATAGTTTTTTTTATAATTTTTCTAAATCTTCTATTTCTTAATCATCAATTTTTTATTATTCGTATCAAATCTGTCCTATCATCCTTCCAAAATCATCAGTGTTTTAATATATTTATTTTTTTTATTATTATTTCATTTTATTTTATTTTTTTCTTTTGTCCAATCAGTTTTTTATATCAGTTTGTTTATAGTTTTCTTTTTTGGTCAAAACTGTCAAAAGTCCCAGGTTTTTGATCTTGTCATCAGTCCTTTTTTATCCATATCCCATCAATCTGTCCATCATTTTTTTTCTTCGATCAAACAGTTTATTCCGAACGAAAAGTTATTCCGGATGAACTAATCTTGCAAAAAAAAAAGTTATTCCGCATAGGCCGTTATTCCGCGTAGGATTTATTCCGCGTAGGACTTATTCCGGGTAGGACTTATTCCGGGTAGGACTTATTCCGGGTAGAACTTATTCCGGGTAGGACTTATTCCGGGTAGGACTTATTCCGGGTAGGACTTATTCCGAATCACGGTTTATTCCGTAGAGACACGGTTTATTCCGTATAGACACGGTTTATTCCGTATAGACAAGGATTCTAACATAACGGGACCAGACTCAAACCCAACACCACTCTCGACACTCGACTAACCAAACCAGACTCACAAATCCCTCGACTCACCTAAACTCAAACAACCCTCGTTTACAAACCCACGATACTCACTAATATCTCGACTCTCCCAGAAATCTCTCGACAACAGTCACCTCACCCTGACCCTCACCCTCTAGACTCAACACCCTCGACATAAATTGTTTTGGTTTACCTCACACAACTCACTCTTCTCTCGGACAACCAACCAACGACACCAAAACAGACCCTCACAACACACCCCCGACAACCAACAGACCCTCACAACAGACCGTCGACAACAGACCCTCACAACAGACCCTTACATCACCCTCACCAACAGACACTCACAGCAAAAAAGACCCTCGTCTCACACCCCCGACAACCAACAGACCCTCACAACAGACCCTTACATCACCCTCGTCTCATAGACTCACACAACCACACTCGACCCACAACCACCCTCGAACTCACACCTCGAAGACACAAAACTGACTCAATTCTTTTCTTTTCTTTTTAGATCTAATCACACGAACACCCACCTTCGAACTCGACACCCACTCTCAACTCTCTCGGACACCCACTCACACCCTCGAACCCTCAACTCTCGTTTGAAAACAAAAACACAACAACCTCACTCGTATCAACTCAATCTCATCACTAGACAGAAAGACTCGACAGATGATAGAAAGACTCGATAAATATCAAGATTAACCAACATGCAATAAAAAATTATCTCACACGAGACCCTCATGGATCTTGAAGCCCTTTCTATCTCGTCCTTAATTGGTTTAATGGTTATATAGGTTCGATTGGGATGGTGTTTTTTGTTTTGTAATCATTATCTGTTGTGGTTTGTGATTGGTATGAACAATTGAAGATCATGTTTTTTTTGTGAGAATCAGATAAGTTGGGGGCGGAGATAATTTTAGTGAGATTATGTTTTAGTGAGATTAGGGGTGAAAGAGAAAGAGACGGAGGTTTTGAAGTTATTGACTGAGGAGAGAGAGTGAGTTGGAGCATTTAAATATTGGACGGAGGAAACAAGAAACTAACTGCCATGTTTTGCTTATATCTTCCACGTGGGTTTCACTGGGTATTGGGAGAGAAACAAGGGGCGTTATCTCCAAAAAAGGAATGGTGGAGTGTTATTTTTTTTATTATCGTTTTTTTTTTGGAAATTGAGGCCACGCCTTCTAACTTAATTTGAGAAAGAAAGGGTTGGGTTCGGAAATTAGGCCGGTATTTTAGCACTATTGTCTCAATCGATTTGTTTAATTGTTCTAGGACCAGGTTTTAGCCCTATTGTGAGTTTGAAAAAGTTTTGGCAAAGTTAACTTAATTTGTTTAATTGTGTCAATCGATTTATTTGGTATTTTTGGCAAATCGTGTTGAGGCGGGTATTTTAAAAGTATTAACGTGAAAAGAAAAAAAAATATTTGACGGGTTAAAAGTTTTTGTGGCCGGATTTGAAGACAAAGTGACGAGTCAACGTGACGGGATTTATTTTTAGCGACTACGGATTTTTGATCGGGTTTAATTCATAATCGTTTGAGCCGACAACAAATTTTGAGCCGAGTCGAATTGTAAAATCCTGAAAACAACAATATCCACATCATTTTTCTTTGATTTTTTAATGGAATCGTTAAATTCGACACTTAAAAAGGGAGACTTGCATCGAATGCAAGACAAAGATAGAGAAAGTGGTATAAATTCATTTCAAATGCTTCAATATCATCTAGTTACTCTTTCACGGCTTCAAGGAGGGAGCGAATTTGTGACAATCTTTGGTCAAGATCGTCATATATTCATCGACTCAATATTCACCACTTTGACCCAACTCGCCGAGCTACTCAACCATGAAAACTTTAATCACTCTGCATCCGCACTTGCATATAAGACTCTTGTGACACAACTCACGCCTTTCCTCCAATTCAATATCATCACGTCTGAAAGTTCAGTGATTTGCCAATCATTTTTTCGAGATACACATACCGAGCTTCGAGTTTTTCGTGATACAATATTGAAACTCATGACATCGGTCTCGTCTTCGATTTATCAAAGATCACAACTTCAGCAAGTGTATGATAATGGAGTGCAAGAATCAATGACGCAGATGCAAGAGGAGAATGGTCATACGGTTGAAAACTTGGAGCCTATCGATGCCAAGAGCACGGAATCAGGAGGACAACATGATACCAGTGGCACGTCAGGGAATGTTCACGAGATCTCTTTTGATGACACCTTACCCGTTTTTGACGAAGAGCCTGCAAACATGGTACAATGTAATGTTGTTTATGATCTATATGTTGATGATATGCCGCATATTGAGAATTCTGAACCTAATTATGACAAACATGGGATGGAAACGAGTGATAGCAATACCACTTCTGATTCATCCGATGTAAGTCATAATGGGGGAGAGATTGTTCAGAATGCTATAGTACATCATGATAATTGTATTATAACTGCTTCATTGACTGCTTCTGATTCCAAGATTAGAGAGCTTGAGGATGCCAAACTTGAATTTTCTAAGAAAACGGACAAATTTGAAACATACTTTGAAAAACTTGAAAAGTCAAACGTTGTTCTTGAAAGAAAATTGGATCAAAAAGTTTTAGATTCTAAAGCTGAAAATGATAATCTTTTGAAACAAATTCAGTTACTAGAGTCTAAATTGGCATCCCAAGATAGATTGCTCAAAGAAAATGAAACGCTAAAAGCCCAAGTTCAGGAAAAGGTTTTTGCTATAGCTGCGTTGAAAAACGAGTTAAGGAAAACTAGAGGACCTAGTGTAGACACTAAGCTTGAAAAACCATCAATCTTGGGGAAAACGCCTACAAATCAGTTCGTCAGACAACCGATTGTCAAACAACCTACTGCATTTAGATCCGAGCGACCACAATCCTCGAGACCGCGGTTTGCCTCCCAAGTTGATTTGGTTCATTTTCCTAGACCAGTCACTCCAGAAACTAGGCCCATTGTGATCAAAACAGCTTTGGCAAGACCTAATCACATGATTGCCTCTAGTTTCCCTAAAAATACCAAGACAAAGTCTAGAACTAGTTCAAATGACGTTTGCCATAAATCTGGTCTAAGGGAAGCTATGCAAAAGACACATGTAAGAGATAGCAATGTCCAACCTAGTCAGATGCCTTCTAGATTACCCAACACTGCTAACCGTAGCATGACGTCTCCTAGGAGCATCGATCAATCATCTAGGAATTACTCGGACATTAAGTATGCTACTTGTAAAACATGTAGAAAATGCGTCTTTACGGCAAATCATGACTCTTGTGTCAAGAAATTACTTGATGAGGTGAACTCCCGTGCTAGAATTAAGTCCCAGTGGATAGCTAAAATCAAACCTTTGGTAAAGTTTGGCGCCCCACTGGTAGAACTTTCACTCTTGTAGGAAACGAGTGCCCTTTAACTAGGATAATCTCTGATTCTACTAAGACTACTAGGGAGGAAATCGATAAAGATGATACGTCACTTAAGCCTAAACTTAAGGTTTTCTATAAAAGGAAACGTTTGCCAGCTAAGATAAGTGAATCGTCTACTCAGGTCGCCTTTGACACAAGTAAAGCCAACTGTGAACCCCCACGTGCTTCTAAAATTGATATCGCTAACCCATGTCAAAGCAAGCAAATTCCTAATGAGAATGCAGGTACCAAAGTTGATGTTCCAAAAGAACGAAGCGGTCCAATCATTGTATACCGTTCAACTAAGGACACTCTTAGAGTTTGGTTGCTGAAGAAGCAGATATTAGAGAAACAAATGTCTCAGGGGATTCATGGTTAAGCTGCAATACAAGGACTTACAGTCACATAACAGACTGTAACTCGATCTCAAAAGACAGGAAAGTTCATCCCGATGATGACTTATCCTAAAAACGAGAAATTCATTTTTTTTCTTTCGGGCATGAGCTTATGTTAAAAACATTCCACGTGTTTAAGCTCATGCACAAGGACTTATAGTCACATCACAGACTATAACTCGATCTTCAAAGAAAGGAAAGTTTATCGCCGATGGTAAACTTATCCTAACAACGAGAAATCCATTTTTCTCAGGCATGAGCTTATATCAAAAACATTCCAAGTTTTTAAGCTCATGCACAATGGCTCCTCGTTAAATGACAGACGACGACCCGGACTTCAGAGACAGGGAAGTTTATCTACGCAACGATAACTTACCCTCTTAACAAGAAATTAAGTTTTCTTGGACACGAGCTTATCCTAAAACCATTCAAAGGTTTTAAGCTCGTGTATATGGTTTATCATTAAATATCAGATGGTAACCCGTGCTTCAAAGAAAGGAGAGTTTATCGCCGATGATAAACTTATCCTAACAACGAGAAATTAAGTTTTCTCGGGCATGAGCTAATATTAAAAACATTCGAAGTTTTTAAGCTCATGCACAATGACTTACAGTTAAATGTCAGACTGTAACTCGAACTTAAAATAAAGGAAAGATTATCTTTTATGATAACTTATCCTCTTAACAAGAAATTCACCTTTCTCGGTCATGAGCTTGTATTAAAACATTCGAAGTTTTAAGCTCAGAAAGGAAAGTGTATCTTTTAAACAAGAGAATTTTTCCTCATAACGAGAAATTAACCTTTCTCGGTCATGAGCTTTCCGTTAAAACAGTCAAAGTTTTCAAGCTCATGAAAACGACTTCTAAGTAAATGTCAGCTTAGGACTCGTCCTTCAGATAAAAGGAAAGTTTATCGCTGATGATAACTTATCCTTACAACGAGAAGTTTACAACTTCTCGGACTTGAGCTTTCCCAAGATATTCCAAATCTTAAGCTAAAGTAATTGGTTTTCAAAACTTTGAACACAATTTTTCAAGAATTTCTCAAAAGGTTTTTCTAAATCTTTCAAAATTGTGTGTTCAAAAACGTTTTGATAAAACGAGCATGTCTTCTGGAATCGATAATATTTACGAACCTAGAAATGTCATTCAATAATGACACGGGGTTGTAAATAAAGTTCGAGCAGAAGTTTAAAAGATTTAAAACATGCTCCATATGGTTTGCTATTATTTCCAATAGTAACCCGCTTTTCACATTGAAGTCAAGCATTTCACCGGAAAGCTTTGACTCCAAAATCCGAAGTTATCAACTCCACAATCCGAAGTTTGTTGCAATTGATATCTACATACTCGACGATGCGACTACTCAAACGGCGACTACAGCTCTTTCAATAGAACACGGGTCAACAATTGAGGGGGAGCAATTGTCCAGCACTCAGAATCCTTGATGCCGAAAGTGCCAAGTTCACATATTGGTGTCAAGACAACGATATCAATCATACACATGGAGTCAAGAGATAACTTCAGACGTGACGAGGTGACCAACATTCGTGAACAAGAACCATGTGAATCTTTCATATGATGTTCTCTATCATTCAGGTCCAACCTCGTAAATTGCTAATCTTGTGAATACATTATCATATATGATCTTTGCACGTGATAAATACCTTACACTTGTGTTTAAAAGGTATTTAATTTACGTTTCAAGTACACCCTCATTAATTTGAGGGGGAGCTTGTTAAAATCATGAAGATAACTAGATTTGCATTTTTCTTCCCAAATTTTCTTAAAATGCTATTAAATCAATTGATATTAAAAACATCGATTGCGTTAATATTTTTAATATGGGGGAGAAAATGTGATTTAATATGGGAAATGATTAATCACAAATGGTTTGACTTAACGTGTTAGCTCATCCCGACATGTGCGAAATGTTTTCGGATATCGTGGCATATGTTAAGGGGGAGCAAAATGGATTTGCACTTCAAAATGGATTTCATTGTGACATACACTTACCCAAAACATCTCTATTCACGACGGTGAAGATTGTGGTGACATAAGGATGGTAGGATAGGTTAAAGTCCAATGATTTCTCTAGAACCGGAGGAATATTCCCAAGGACATTCCATAGCTAGAAATAGTAGTCCTTAGAAAAGATGGAGAAAGATTATGAACGTAGCTGAATGCCGACCAAGTACTTAAGTTAGCACTGGAACAATCACAACAAGGTGCTAGTTATGACGTATTGGTAAGCATTGAAGGGGTTGAAGAATGAAAAAGAATTGTAAAGATAAAGGGTGTAAGGAAAGTAGCCCTCCTTACAACTTAGGCAGAAACCGGGTCAATTCATATGCTATTGAGATCATTTATGATTCTCGATATTGAAGATAGACATCATGGACCCAGTGATGCAAGGCACAACCCATCCCAGCTAACTCAGATATCTCTCAAAAGATATTTGTTTTAATCACACGGAGACAACACATTATCTATTGATTTATTCACTCCGAATAAATTGGTATTGAAAAGGTGGCACTCCTCTCCAGCCTCCGATCACTAAAATCCAAAATGCACGATCGAGTCTAGAGCCATTTGAGATCATCAAATATCTCATTAGGACACACTTTCATATTTCCTTGTGATATGTGTGTAAACACACATCTTTTCTACCACTTAATTACAATAATAACCGAGCCAAAACGTGTATTTTATGTCTTTTATGTCGGAATTATGCGTGGTTTGTGTTTTTGTTGTGATTTAGGACGAAATTGTGAAAAGTGGAGAAAACACGGATATTCACGGGCATTTACGGACTTTTATTGAAGAAAAAGATGAAAGACGAAGTCAAGAAGTCAAGAGTGCAAAAAGAACGGAAGTCCAAGACCAATTCTGAAGAATTATCGAAGAAAAAGTCAAAAGACGGAAGTTTATCAAAAGCCGAAGAATTCAAGTCTATTTTATTGAAGAATTTAAAGACGAGTTCAAAGAAATCCCGAAGCCAAAAGTCCCTTAAGTCCAAGTTCAAAGAAGATTAGAAGAAAATGACTAAACATTCAATTAATGAAGAATTAAACAAGGAAGGACTTAAGCTTGTAATTAAGAGAAAAGGAAAGAGGGGAGGAAGCTTCCTAATCCTCCCCTATATATAGATTAGGATGATTATCATTTTTCTTGTTGGCTAAGTGTGACAATTAGTCTTCCATTTTCTTTACCTTGCACCTTTAATTACCTTGTCATTTAAATACTTGTCCATTTAATTACCTTATCTTGCACCTTAAATTCCTTTAATTTCAAGTAAGTTTCCATTTAATTCTTGTCAATCTTTACTTTATCTTGTTAATCTCTCATCTACCTTTCTAAATCTTTGATTTTTATGTTTATGTTTGTGTTCATGTTCATGTTCTTATTTTGATCAAATGGGTTTTTAATTATTGTGGTTAAATTTGTTTGTTTTGTTGATTTAAATTGTTAGTTTATGATTATTGATGTTTTGTTATCAGTTTGATTGAATCGTTTGTGTTGATTTTGATTAATCTGTGTTAGTTTGATTGTTTCTGTTATCCCTTGTTCTTCGGGGAGTTTGTTTCTGTGTTTGATCATTCCCAGGAAACTTCCGAACCAAGAGAAGAGGAGTGTTCATTCGGAAGTCTGAAAGTTCAGGATCAAGGGCTTCATCCGGAAGTCTTTTGAATCTAGAGTTGTTCATTCGGAACTTTGAAAGTTCCGAACCAAGCTAGCTTCATCCGGAAGTCCAAAAGTTCCGGATCAGAAAGGTTTCATTCGGAACTCAAAAGTTCCGGATCAAGCAATTCATTCGGAACTCCAAAAGTTCCGGATCAGAGAAGGTTCATTCGGAACTTTAAAAGTTCCGAGTCAAGCAGTTCATTCGGAAGTCTCAAAAGTTCCGGATTAATTCGAAAGTTCCGAACCAAGGGCAAAAGTTCCGGATCAATATCTTCCGAACGAAGTTCCGGATCAAGGGAAGGAAAAACTTCCGGATCAACACCAAAACTTCCGGGTCAAGACTATTACATTCGAAACTCCAAAAGTTCCGGATCAAGCTAGTTCATTCGGAAGTTTTGAACTTCATTTTAATTAGACTTAGATTTACTTTCAAGTCATTTACTTTAATCGTTTTGCACTTTAAATTTTAAAAACTACAACGACACATCTTTGTTCCACCAAAATAAAACTGAGTCACATAGAGAACCTATATCAATTCGTTAAGACACACGACAAAGAACTTTAATTTTTATACGGGGTGTCAAAAGCCCAGTTATCAAATGGCGCCGCTGCCGGCTCTTTTCGTAAAGATTAACGGTTTTCTGTGAGAGACGCGTTGCTTTTTGGGATCCGTTCACTTGTGAGCGTTATTTTTCTTGCTTAAAAAAAATTCAAAAAATCATAAAAATTAAAAATTGTTAAAAATCCATAAAAAATTAAAATTTTCAAAAATCCAAAAAGATTTTATCTATTATTGTGTATATATATTGTCTTTGTGTTTGGTTTCTGTTTCTTTTGCATTTTCAGGTGTATGCGTACTAGATCTTCAAATTATCAAGAGCCCGAGCCTCAAGAAGATTTAGATATGTCAGGTGTTAACAACAATAATATTCCACCGCACCTCAACAATAACAACAATGTTCTTCCATAGCCCGATCTTCGGACCATGGAGGAACTTTGTCAACCTACAATGTTTGGACGAGGAGGACCGATTGCGCCAATGCAAATCAACGCTCCTGAGTTTTCGTTGAAGCACCACATGATTCAGCAAGTGCAAACTAACCCATTTCGTGGATTGCCTGATGATGATGCCAACAAACACCTCGACAAGTTCATTACAATCACTCAAAGCATGAAGTTGCCTGGGGCCACAATGGATGTTCTTCGCTTACAACTCTTCCCACATACTTTATCGCATCATGCCGAGAAATGGTTTGATCGTCTCCCGAAGAATTCTATTCACACGTGGGATGACATGACTCAACGCTTTTTGTCGCGCTACTTTCCACCATCTATGGTCACAAGCCTTCGCAATCAAATCAGCGGTTTCATGCAAGACCCTGATGAATCTCTTTTTGATGCTTGGGAGCGATATAACGTCTTGATCGATAGATGTCCAAACCACAACATGCTCCCTGTGACCTTAATCGATACTTTCTACAACGGTTTGACTTTTCGAGATCGTGATACGATTAATGCTGCCGCCGGTGGCACATTTATGAAAAGGAGACCCGAGGAGTGTAGAGAGTTAATTGAGAACATGACTACTCACCACAAAAACTGGGATTCCTCTGCTTCTTCTAGGAACAACCCGAGAGTTAATGTTTCTTCCACCTCAGCAAACCCTGAGATGACCGAACTCACCCGCATGATGACTGAAATGAGCAAAAGTATTACGCTTCTCGCTTCAAACCAACAACAACAACAAGTTAAAGCGGTTGCTAATCCTTGTGAAACATGTGGCGGTCCTCACCCATACACCGATTGTCCTTCGACTCAAGGAAATCCGGAAAATGTGTATTCAGCTTATGGTAATTATTCACCGGAAAATTACCAAGCTAGACAACAAGGGGATAGAAATCTGATGAGCTACCGGTCCAACAATTACCTTTCACCCGGTTTTTCTCCTCAAAACCAAAACCCCGCCAACAACAACAATAGGAGCAACCAAATCCCACCAAGAGCTTCTAATCCTTATCACCCACCCGCTCAACAAACCCCACCCATTAATCCCGATGTTACAATGAGAACCCAAGGTGAGCAAATCAAGAATCTGCAAAGCCAAATTATCAATCTTAGAGGAGATATCACGAAGCAAGGAAATGAGATTAGAACCGAAGTTCGCGATAATATTCAATCCTCCTTTAGCACTCAAACGACTGAATTAAAGAATCTGTTGGCTAGTTTCTTGCCCGCCGCTCAACCTTCTTCTTCGAGTTCTCTACCTTCAAACACCGTCACCAATCCGCGAGCCAATGTGAGTGCTATTACTACCCGTAGTGGAGTCACCATCGTAGGACCACCAATCCCACCACCATCATCTACACCTCCTCCACCACCATGTATCCCTACTCCTCCTACACCTAGTATTAGTGCACCATTACCGTCTCCGCCTCGTCATGACGATGTCTCTAGGAAGGACCCTTCAACATCTCAACCCTTACCGACTACACCTTCACCTTCCACCTATAAACCCAACATCCCGTATCCTTCTCGCTTAGGCAAGACCAACGAGCTAACCAAGAATGACTGTCAAGTATCGAAATATGTGAATATGCTATCTCAAATGACCATCAACATTAGCCTTGTTGAAGCACTTGTCCACATGCCGAAATTTGTCAAAGCATTCAAGGAATTGCTTAGCAAGAAGGAGAAGCTGAATGAACTCGCCAACACACGCTTAAATGAAAACTGCTCTGCAGTTATTCTTAAAGAACTTCCAGAAAAACTTGGAGATCCCGGTCGTTTTGTGTTGCCTTGCGTGTTCAACAAAACTGAAGAATTTACTGCCCTTGCTGATCTCGGGGCTAGTATTAATTTGATGCCACTAAGTGTTTGGAAAACACTATCATTACCCGACCTCACTCCAACAAAGATGACTCTTGAACTTGCAAACCGCACTCTCGCTTACCCCGTTGGTATAGCCGAAGACGTGTTCATCAAAGTTGGCACATTTACTTTCCCGGTCGACTTTGTCGTAGTTGATTATGAAATGGACCCTCGTATTCCTTTAATACTTGGTCGACCATTCTTGAGAACCGGACGAGCTTTAGTGGATGTGGCCTAAGGTGAGTTAATCTTACGAGTCGGGGATGATTCAAAAGTTTTTAAAATGGGGAAGCTTACAGGCAAATCTTTTGGACGAGAATCAGTGAATATGATTAATGTGCTTGATGACTTTGTCGTCTACGACAATCCTCTATTCGACTCTTGCATTGATAATCCACTTTTTAATGATGATGTGGATGATTCTCTCCCTACTTTGGACGCTTCTCCCATTTATAATTCTCCACCGGTCTTTGATGCTTATGATGATGATGACTCTAGCTCAGATTCGGATGATTTTGATGATTGTACTTCTGAGTATCCCGAGCTGCCCACATATGATGATTTTGATGAGGCTGATACTCTTTCGAGCGATTCTTCACATGTTGAAGATCCTCCGACATCACTCGATCCTACTTTGGATGATTACTCATTTGAGGAAGACTTCTCTATGTTTCTCAACACCTACTTCCCTCATGAGAGTGATGCTCCTCCTTATGACTTTGAAGATTATCGTCTTGATCCTACTTTGGATTTGAAGAACATTCTTTCTAAGGAGAAGAAACCGGTCGACACCGAAATCCGCAGCACGTACGAGTTAACACCTCTTTGTCCCACTTTTGAGGACGAGGTTGTGCTTCTTCGCGGATCTTCTTCACACTCTGCTGAACCTGAGTGCTATTTTCCCTTAAAGGAAAAGGTGTTCGACCCCGGTATTGAAGTCTTTAAGCCATCTCAGTATCCACCTGATGAAATAAATGGAAAAATCTTTGGAAATTTTGAAGACATGCTTGCACCACTTCATCCTTGCTTCCACCGTGCTCCATCTTTGCTTAAGGGAACCTTGCCACTTCTTCTTTGGCTTGCCTTGTTCGCCTTAAGCCTCTGCTATTTGATGGATGAAAACAACGTTTTTGATCCTGGTGGATATGTTTCATGCTTCTTCCGTTGATGATCAAGGTCGAGTCAGGCTAACGACTCGGTTACCAAAAATCAAGCGCTTCTTGGGAGGCAACCCTTGCATCTATCTTTTCGCTTTCTTTATCATAAGTGTAGGGGAGACCCGTTGGTTTGCTTTCCTCTCCTCACTTCTTAATCAGGGATTCGAGCTTCAATGATCCACTCTTGATCTTTCTTGATGACCCGTGATTCCGTGTTCTACTTCTTCCCGGTTCTATCCTAAACTCTTTTCGATTCACTATTTTATATTTTCTCAATATTAAAATAGGAATCTCTTTAGTTGTCTTCTCCTTAGCGAGATTTAAACAAAGTGCACAATGTCCTAAGTGTAGGGGAGTTTACTCCCACATGCTTAAACATTGAGGACAATGTTTATCTTAAGTGTGGGGGGACTTCTATCGTTAAGTGGTCTTTTCCTTATATTTGTCCTTATTTTAACCGAAAAATCAATTTTTCGACATTTTTCAAAATTTTTGATCTATTTTGGCCTATTAGTTTTTCCCTTTGTATAGTTATTTTCTTTCTTTGCTAGAATAAATGTTTAATAAGTGGTTTTAAGTTTCAAACGTTGTGAATCTTTTGACTCAACACGAGTTACTTATCTAAGTTACTCTAGCTAGTATCCTTAACATGTTTAAGTCAAGTTTTGCTAGGCTTTTATATAGGGAGCTATAAAACGCGAAAGTCTTAACTCTTACGGGTTAAGAACAAGAACTTTTCGCAAGTTCCTATAATTGATCCTAGAGAGTCGTTTATCAAGGGAACTTTAAAACGCGAATTCTAAACTTGAAAAAGTCTAAGAAATTGCAAGATCCTATAGGCGACTCGAAAACCCAAAACTTTGATTTAATAGGCTAAGTATCCACGAGTCTCATTACTTGAGATTTTAAACTGTGGAGAACGAGAGATGATAGAGCCAATTATAAGTTTGGTATTCTTTCGTGAATTTATGTGAGTTAATTATGAGCCTATTCTCCCATCGCTTGCTAATAATTTATCTACTAATAAATAAGGTTGTACGATTTGAAAAGTTACTTAGCTTCTAGCCCAAGATCGTTTAAAAGTTGCTCGATATGGATTAGAGTTCATAGCCAAGGCATAACTTATTGAAGCGGGATGCGAAGATTGGCGAGTCCGAAAAGGCCCTAACAAGGCATGAGGGCTATATTTTGTTGCTAAAGATCCAAAGTGATGTGAAGAATCATTTATCGAAAATCAATATGAAGGATCGAGACACACGACGAAAAGCAAATACTCCCCAAAAGTCATGGAGAAGTGTATCCGAAAAGACCCTAACAAGGTATGAGGATAAATAGATCCAAGTCATAAAAGGAGGCGGATCGTTGTATATCAAAGTCCAAAATAAAGATTGGAGAAAAATGAAGAAGTCGTGGTCCAAGTATGAATCTCTCAAAACTTCAAGTGAAGAAATTCCTATTATGAAGAGAAGGCCATTATTTCATGAACGTCTCTCAAGGTTTGAAGTATGAAGTCGCTGCCAAATATCGGTCCGAGAAAGGTCTCAAATCGCGAAACGAGTTATGCCAAGATATGAACTTTATGAGGTCCCGAGAAGCAGTTTTAAAAGATTTTGTCCTTTAGCTAACTATTGATTAAATCGTTCACTTTATTTTCGGACTAAATAAACTATCGAAATAAGTCAAAAATGCATCTTCGTGATCATTCAAGACAACAATAAAATATAAGAGATACCTCTAGGAATAAGGGAGTCTAAGTGAATAATTGACCCACATGAGTTCGTGTTAATCTACTAACTTATAATAACAATGATCTCGTTTTTAAGCTTGGTTTGGAGAAAGTGAAAACTTGAGGATGATGATTATTCATGACATTTCCAAAATCCAAGGTATGCTTTTGATTTCTTTATTTTGTATGTTTTAAATTTTCTATCTCTTTAATAAAGGCCAACGTGGATTAATTATGATGAAAAGTGTAATCTTGCTTTGTAACTAATGCATTGCGTGAGGACATTGCAATGGTCAAGTGTAGGGGATTTGATATGTGTGTAAACACACATCTTTTCTACCACTTAATTACAATAATAACCGAGCCAAAACGTGTATTTTATGTCTTTTATGTGGAAATTATGCGTGGTTTGTGTTTTTGTTGTGATTTAGGACGAAATTGTGAAAAGTGGAGAAAACACGGATATTCACGGGCATTTATGGACTTTTATTGAAGAAAAAGATGAAAGACGAAGTCAAGAAGTCAAGAGTGCAAAAAGAACGGAAGTCCAAGACCAATTCTGAAGAATTATCGAAGAAAAAGTCAAAAGACGGAAGTTTATCAAAAGCCGAAGAATTCATGTCTATTTTATTGAAGAATTTAAAGACGAGTTCAAAAAAATCCCAAAGCCAAAAGTCCTTTAAGTCCAAGTTCAAAGAAGATTAGAAGAAAAGGACTAAACATGCAATTAATGAAGAATTAAAGAAGGAAGGACTTAAGCTTGTAATTAAGAGAAAAGGAAAGAGGGGAGGAAGCTTCCTAATCCTCCCCTATATATAGATTAGGATGATTATCATTTTTCTTGTTGGCTAAGTGTGACAATTAGTCTTCCATTTTCTTTACCTTGCACCTTTAATTACCTTGTCATTTAAATACTTGTCCATTTAATTACCTTGTCTTGCACCTTAAATTCCTTTAATTTCAAGTAAGTTTCCATTTAATTCTTGTCAATCTTTACTTTATCTTGTTAATCTCTCATCTACCTTTCTAAATCTTTGATTTTTATGTTTATGTTTGTGTTCACGTTCATGTTCTTATTTTGATCAAATGGGTTTTTAATTATTGTGGTTAAATTTGTTTGTTTTGTTGATTTAAATTGTTAGTTTATGATTATTGATGTTTTGTTATCAGTTTGATTGAATCATTTGTGCTGATTTTGATTAATCTGTGTTAGTTTGATTGTTTCTGTTATCCCTTGTTCTTCGGGGAGTTTGTTTCTGTGTTTGATCATTCCCAGGAAACTTCCGAACCAAGAGAAGAGGAGTGTTCATTCGGAAGTCTGAAAGTTCAGGATCAAGGGCTTCATCCGGAAGTCTTCAGATTCTATAGTTGTTCATTCGGAACTTCGAAAGTTCCGAACCAAGCTAGCTTCATCCGGAAGTCCAAAAGTTCCGGATCAGAAAGGTTTCATTCGGAACTCAAAAGTTCCGGATCAAGCAATTCATTCGGAACTCCAAAAGTTCCGGATCAGAGAAGGTTCATTCGGAACTTTAAAAGTTCCGAGTCAAGCAATTCATTCGGAAGTCTCAAAAGTTCCGGATCAATTCGAAAGTTCCGAACCAAGGGCAAAAGTTCCGGATCAATATCTTCCGAACGAAGTTCCGGATCAAGGGAAGGAAAAACTTCCGGATCAACACCAAAACTTCCGGGTCAAGACTATTTCATTCGGAACTCCAAAAGTTCCGGATCAAGCTAGTTCATTCGGAAGTTTTGAACTTCCGAATCAAGGGTTCTGTAAGGTTCTTTTTAATTTTTCTTTTTAAAGTTCTGTCTTTTATTTTTAAGCTCTATTTTTCTTGCCTTTTTTTTTAGTTGCACTTTAAGTTTAATTGCTTTAGGTTTATTTTAGCTTTGCCTTAGTTTAAGTTTTAGTTGCAATTTAAGATTGCCTTAGTTAGTTTTAAATTTGCGTCATTTATTTTAGCGCCCTTTAATTTCAGTCACGTTTTTAAATACTTGCACCCATTTACTTTAATTAGACTTAGATTTACTTTAATTGCCTTTTACTTTAATTGTTTTGCACCTTTTATTTTAAAAACAACCAAAAATATTTGTTTTCACCAAAGAACAACTGGGTCGTACTTTAAGCCAGAAATCAATTCGTTAAGATACCGAGAACAACAACTGAACCTAGCAAAATCTCATTTATCACCTTGCTTCTTCACACACTGTGAAAAGTAAGAAAGTTCTTAAGAGTCCTACGCAAAATCTTCATGATCTTGCCTGAACATCCGAGTAATACGAAAGTATTTACAATGAAGATGGAAATCCTTCTTGAGCGAACGTCAAAAAGCTCATGGTAGGTGCTTGTGCGATTCTTTATGAATCAAACTTGTGATAACTGGAAAGCAATAGTGGTTTAAACTCTTAAATGAATTTAAACACGTTCCAGGCCTCTACGCAATATCTTAGTGATCTTGCCAGAACATTCAGAGTAATACTATTAAGTAGTTACAGTGACGAATGGAAATCCTTCTAGTGTTAACATCAAACAGCACTTGGTAGGTAACTTGCAAGATTCTATACGAATCAAGCTCGTGACAACTGGAAAGCAACGATGGTGCGGTTCTTAATTGAATTTCACTTGTTCCAGGAACATGAATTGACGGCTTCAAATCATGCGGATAATATTATCCAAATGATTCACTCTTTACGTTCGCAGTCAGCTTTGGACGGTCGAGTAAAGAGAACGGGTTTACCCGCGAAATCTTGTCAAGGAGGTTCTTTATTGAAACTACCTGCCACAAGTACGATATTTAATATCGTCCAACGGTCATCACCGACCGGAGGTAAAATGCTACCGAATTAGAATGAAATGTTCTAGGCCATTTCATCCGTGTATATGGTTTGTTGCTAACTGTCTTATGCAGCGTAACAAGAAGGTGGCATTGCGGTGTATAATCCAGAAGAAGTCGTCACCACATGCTTATACTACATACACTTAGTACTTCAACAAATTCAAGAAAGTCTGAAGGTCAAGTCTTCCGCTGTATCAAACTCTAAAGCTTTCAAGAATTTAAAGGTATAAGTATGTGGAACATGACGTCACGAAGAGGCGAATATCACAAGTGATGAATGCACAAGGTCAAGGCAAGGAAACATGCTCAAGACTAAAGTCAAAGATCACATCAAGCATATTCACAAGAACAATATCGAAGACTCAAGCATAGATGCTAGGTTTAAGATTTTGTAAAATGGTGTGACCTCCCTTAGGGGGAGATTGTTGGAAATACGTTTTCCCAAAGAAAGTCTCGGTCACATCATTATTAGCATAGATCACGAGCTATAGACTATTTAGGACATTGTAACTTGGAGTGACCTCCCTTAGGGGGAGATTGTTGGAAATACGTTTTTACGTATTTAGAAAGGATCGGTCACTCCAAAGATATATTCTAGTATTGGGCTCGTGATCCATTTGTAATCAGTATAGCCCATATAGCCCACATGTAGGGTGGGCTATATATACCCCTCCTAGCATGTTAGGAGGGGTGGTTCTTCTCATTTCACATCTTTCATTTTTCATAAAATAACTTTCTCTCTCTACTTTTCTTTTCTCTCATTTCTCTCTCTATACCCTCATCTCCTTCTTCCCCATCTCCATCTTATCAATAGATCCAATCCATAGTTTACCAAATCCTTAGATATCGTAGACCTTCATAGGAGTCGCCCAATCTTTCATAGCCTCGATCTTAGCAGGATCAACGTGAATACCACTGCTATCGATTACATGCCCAAGGAATTGCACCGTGTTTATCTAAAACTCACATTTGGAAAACTTTGCATATACTTCTCCTTCCTCGGCAGCTCTAGTATGGTCTTCAAATGCTCTTTGTGTTCTTCTTCCTTACGAGAGTAGATGATAATATCATCGATAAATACAATCACAAACTTATCCAAGTATGGTTTGCAAACTCGGTTCATGAGATCCATGAATACCGCGGGTGCGTTTGTCAAACCAAAAGGCATAACTTGGAACTCGTAGTGTCCGTACCGGGTTCTAAAAGCCGTCTTGTGGACGTCTTCTTCTCTAACCCTTAGCTGATGATATCCCGACCTTAAATCAATCTTCGAGTATATGCTAGATCCTTACAGTTGGTCGAAAAGATCGTCAATTCTTGGCAATGGGTAGCGGTTCTTTATCGTCAGCTTATTCAACTCTCGGTAATCAATACACATCCTAAAGGATCCATCTTTCTTTTTGACGAATAGGACCGGTGCTCCCCAAGGTGAGGAACTCGGCCTAATGAAACCCTTGCCAGAAAGTTCCTTTAGTTGTTCAGCTAGCTCTTTCATCTCTGCTGGTGCTAAGCGGTATGGGGCTCTAGCGACAGGTGCGGCTCCTGGTGTAAGCTCTATGTGAAACTCCACTTGTTTTGTTGGTGGTAATCCCGGTAAGTCTTCTGGGAATACGTCTGGAAAATCTCTAACGATCGGTACATCTTCAACCTTCTTCTCATGATCTTCTTCTTCCTCCTTTCGCGTTACTTGAACCAAGAACACTGGACATCCCTTCTCAATGTATCTTTGGGTTCTAATACATGAGATGACTTCCAGTCTCGATCCATTCTTCACTCCACTTCTTTCGCCTTGTATGATTAGTACATCGTTTCCATAAGGTACACGGACGCACTTCTCATGACATACAATTTCCGCGTGATGCTTCGACATCCAATCCATTCCAATGATGACATCAAAACTTCCCAATTCTATGGGGAGTAAGTCGATACTGAACGAACGATCTTGTAACCTTAGACTACATCCTTTCAGAATAGCATCGGTGGTTACTGACTTCCCATCGGCTAGTTCTATATTATACTTAATATCTAACGCAGTAGGGGTGATATTTAGGCGTTCACTAAATACAGATGACACAAAACTCCTATCCGCACCAGAATCAAATAGTACTGAAGCATAGTTGTTATTGACTAGGAACGTACCAGTCACAACATTGTTGTCTTGCACCGCAGCCTCAGCACATAAATGATACACCTCGCTAGGTGTCGTGAATCCAATTGGAGCACTAGTTGTGGCTCGGTTATTTCCTCCCCGATTCCCCTGGTTCTGCTTCTGGTTCACTTGGTTGTGGTTTTGGTTGCCTCGAATTTGATTACCACGACCTGGGTTCCCACTGCTTGGACACTTATTCTTGTAATGCCCTTTCTCTCCACACCCAAAACAAGTGACATTCGCTCCTTGACCACCTTGAGTTCCCGGTCCTCTTTGGTTAGCAGGACGGGGTGGTGCTCGACACTCCTTTGCCTTATATCCAGCCTTTCCACAGTTGTAGCATGTAGGGGGACATGCTCCCTCGTGGTGTCGGCCACACTTTCCACAGAAAGGAAATCTTCCAACATAGTTTCCAGCATTACTTTGCCCAGCAGTAAACACTCTAGCCACCTCTTGACGCTTGTTTTGACTGTAGTTATTAGTGTTGTTGTTGTTGTTGTTATTGTTGTTGTAGTGATTGCCAGACCACTTCCTCTTGTCTCCAGTATTCTCCCCCAACTCTTGCACCACTTGGTACATCAAACTCTGAGCCATATCGATTGCCTCATGCAAGTCATTTGGCTTTGATGAAGTCACATTCCCCTTGATGCTCAAAGGTAAGCCCTCAATGTATCGCTCCAACAATCGGTCATCGTTGGGCACCATTTCGGGACACAACAAGACTAGCTCTTGAAAGCGCTGATTGTAAGCAGTAAGGGCGGTACCCTTGACTTTCAAGTTCCATAGCTCAACCTCCATTTGCTTGACTTCATTTCGTGGGCAATACTTCCTAACAAACATAGCTTTGAACTCACTCCAAGGTGTTGCTTGGGCAACATCAATGGTCACTGCACGAGCATAGACATTCCACCAAGTCAAAGCACTATCCACCAATGTGCTTGATGCAAACTTCACCTTATCAGCTTCAGCAACATTGCTAATCCCAAATTGGGATTCCAACTTCTCAAACCATCTAGTCAAACCTACTGCACCTTCAGTACCACGGAAACTCACTTGTGTAACCGCACGGAATTCCTTGTAGGTGCAGGTCCGCGCATTGGCAACAGTGGCCCCTTGGTTTGTCTCCTCTTGCGTGCTCGCTGTACGGATCGCTTCAGCTGCTGCGAGTGCCTCAGCCACCCGTTTTGCGATCATTTGACTGAGCATGACTGGGTCAATCCCACCGGTAGCAGCTGGTGGATTCTGAGTCTCAGATCTTCTAACTAGTGCCATAATCTAAAAGGTAAACAAGACAATGAGTTTGCTAGACATAACATTCATGGCACGTACAATACAATTATGAAATGCTCAACGGTATAATAAACAATATATGATGATCGCACAAATTTTGTAACCCAAATAAGATAATGTCATAACCTAACATCCATAGAAATGTTTTGAAATACATCACAATCCGACATACATAATAAGGAAAAATGGAAAATGCCAACTAGCTGAGATAAACCTCATAGCTTAGTGGTCGTACAACAATGAGTCAACAGTACATGGTAAGTCTAACTAGTACCCTCACGACGCTGGTGAAGTGCTCTCTCAATCTCTGTCAGCCTCCTCTCAACCAAGTCCTCGCGAGCCTGGGCATCCCTAAGTCTGACCTCGGTATCATGGCAAGCGGCCCTAAACCTGCTATCCAAGTCAGCAATAGGGTCCTCAACAGGTGCCTCTAGTCCACCCACCTCAACCTGTGGCTCCACTCCCCAACGGGTCATCAGGCTCTCGATCTCCTCGAGGCGAGCATTCGGCATTGTGTCCATCTGGTCGAGAACAACATGGAGCTGTCCTCGAAGACGGGTCACGCAAACCGTCAACGTCGTCTCATCCTCAACTGGGCTCTTATTTGTCAATGCCTCCAGCTTATCCTGCATCTCATTATACTCCTCACCCAAAGTCTCCACAACATCCTCCAACCTATTCAAACGGGTCGTCACACATCCATCCGCTGCTCCAAGCATCACAACTGATGATGTAGCTCTCCTAGGAATAGGAGTCGCAGCTCTCGGTCCAGTATAGATACCAACATCGGCAAGCATCTCCTGATACACAGCAGGTACAGTCTCTGGTGGTGGTGGTGGTAGTGACGCCTCTGGGGCAGGACTGGCAGATGTGCGGGCTGCATGCCTGTCAGTGGCAGAGAAAGGTATGAGGGGTCGGTAAGGTGAAGGTGGTGGTCGGGCGGCTCTCCCTCGGAGACGTCGCCTAACATAGTAGAAAGGCAGAGTGCCAGGTGCTGGGGTAGAGGTGTCTGCCCTTTCCCCTTCGTCTTCAGACGAAGACAAGGAGATGAGTGCGATGGAAGCCTCAGGAGTAGCAGCATACGTAGCAGGTGGGTCCTCAGTGTCTGTGACCTCCATGGGTTCACCTTCTCCATCGGTGAACTCCGTATCATCATTCTCAGTATCTTCCATCGATTCACCCCTAGTGACCGATGCCTGCCCTGGTGACTGCACCACATCAGCGGCTAGGTCGTCCTCTCCTCCGCCTTCTAGGCTAAGTACGTCATCCGCTGGTGCATCAGGGATATGGATCGGTGAACGGTAAACCTCCTCAGTCTCGTCATCTGAAGTCATCCGGTACCACGGATATCCTGATGGTGATCCTCTAGGTAATCCCATCGCTGAACTGACAGTCGACTGTGAACTGCGGTTGTAGTATGCCCCTGTAGAAGCTGAATCATCAGAAGAAGACATCGCTGTAACATAAACAGAATAGATGTGTGTAAATATCTCATATAATTAGTCCGTGAAAGGGACATCGACATAACATATAGCAATCATTGTTCAAACCACATGTATCCCATGTAACATAACTAAGATTTTGTTGTTGCACATGTACCCCATGTAATTATATCTCGTAATTGTTAAATCACATGTATCCCATTTATCATAAATTATATAATGTTGAATCACTCGACTCCAATAATAATTGTTCATTACATATATATATATCCATGTATATATATATATATATACTTAATACTTACAATCCGTATGATAATCAACTAAACACATAACAGTTATAGTCTAGAGTTACTAAATGCAACCTAGTTCTCTATAACCATGGCTCTGATACCAATCTGTCACACTCCCAAAATATCAGAGTATAATGGCAACAAGGGAGTGGTGACGTCATGATTATCATACACACAGTTACAAAGAACGACCTCTAAATGAGACGTTCGGAAAATTGATCACTTGCATTTGATAAAATAAAGAGTTTTAACGTAGTGCGGAAGCATAAAACTGGTCATAGATACAAAAACATAGTTTCCAAATAGTACAAATGATCTTTATTTTCAATAGAAATGACGGCAGTGCATGAGACCTCACATAGCATCTTCGTTCTTAATACCTGAGAAAAACATTGCTAAAGCGTCAACATAAAGTTGGTGAGTTCATAGGTTTAGTTAATTTGAAGTGTTTAATGAACCACAAGATTTTTCCCAAACATGATGACAATATAACAAATACAAAGTCATCATAAAAGCATTTATTACAGTCTAAGCTCGTGACACCGAAGCGTTAACAACACCGGCAGTATAATCATATAAATGTAGCCCAACTGGATGACTAAACCCACGACATCCTATCTCAGACTCAAATGAAACTGTGCCCGCTTGTCCCCTGTTGGACTAAGACGGACAGGGGCGTCAACCCCGATAGATCTATCCATAACATTCGCGCTTACACAAAGTAATTAATGGTTCACGATTCACGGGCCAAAGCAACTGGGGTTTTAGTGGGACTTAGACTAGTATATAAATCAGTAAATGCACTTGTGTTCATACGTTAAATCAAGCAATGTCTCACCCCAAAAAGCAGTAAAAGCAGTTAAAAGAGGGGCTATAAACTCACCTCGTAACTAAGCAAAGTGATGAGAATACACGGTAGCTCGAGAATACGATCACGTTATCCAAAACCTAAATAAGTATATCGACCGTGTCACGACACTTATAATTTCACCAATAAAAATGCATGTCACCTAGTTGTGCTTGACGGTATATTTTGTTTACGGAAAAACGCGACATTTAAACTCGATTAGTTAACAAATGGGTTTTGTATTACACTTTATATTAAAATTTCAGTTTGGGCCTTATATAAACCCAACCCAAACCAAACGATTCCATTTCCCCCACACCAGATATGTGTTCGGCCCATTGTTTTTATGACCAAGTCCGGCCTCAGCCCATGAGGCGTTATAAACAAGGGAGACGGGGGTTAAATTGTGTTTATACGCTTCATTTATCCCAAAAACACATAGTCAACACTACTCTCTCTCCCAGATATACTCTCAACCGTCTCTTTCTCTCTCTCTCTACTCAAACGGATCTAACTTCATTCTTACAGCAAAAATAATACAAATCCGATTTATAATTATCTTGTGATGATGTTCTTGGTTCGGTTGGGGTTCGAATGATCTGGGTTTCATCTTTATGCATGTTTAATCCGATTATAGATACGGGTTCCCTGTTTATCCATGATTTGTTCATCCAAAAGATAAGTTAAATCCCATTTTATTGTTCATAATCAAGGTCTTACGTTTCTTTGATATACTTTCGAAAGTTATATGATGTTCTTGGTTTAAAAACGCTTAAATTAATCTTGGATTTGATGTTCCAGTTTCGGGCCTAATTAAATCAAAAATTAGGGTTTTATAATATTTGGGGGTTTCGATAGATCTTGTGTTTTAACATGTTTAATTAAGATTTTTGTTTATAAAAACAAGTTAATTGTTACTGATGAACCAATTTGGGTGATTTAGGGTCTCGATCAACATTAGGGTTTTGAAATAATTGGGGTTTTCATAAATCTAGTATTTTATTACAATTAATTAGTGTTTATGAGTACTAATTGGTATTAATTACATAATAAATCATTTTATAAAAATTAGGGTTTCGAATTAATTGGGGGTTTTCATACCCGAATGTTTGAATATAAATAACTAGCATTTTTGTAACATGAATCGGGTTTACTTTATGTCTTGACATGTTTCTAGGGTGATTAGGGTTTCGGCAGGTTCGAGCATAGGGTTCGGTTAGAGGGGTTTTGATAGTTACTGTTACCATTAATATTATTTTTAAACAAAATATGGTTAGTAAAGAAAAAAAACACAGCAAGGGGGTCTCGGTTTTGACAAAAAAATGGGTCTTGGGTCGTGGGTCCATAAAAACTAGTTATGGTCATTAGTTCAAGTCTCGAATAGGTTTAGCATTAAATTAGAATGGTTTCTGTATGACTAACTCATTTGGTTTGTTTTCGCAGGTTGTTTTTGAAATGACAAGCACAAACTAAATGTATGCAGCAAGTAAAAGAAAAGGTGGATAAACGACTCACAATGAAGGGGTTTTCGGCTTGGTGGATTCGGGCAGGAAAGGAATGGCTTGGCTGGAAACTCAGTAGCTTTGTTCAACCCAGATTTGTTTTGTGTTGTAATAATATTTTGTGTTTAAGGACTGTGTTGAGACTGTGAAATTGTGATAGTATTTAACTTGTAATAATTTGCTTAGGGTTAGTCTAAATCTGGAATTGGTATGCTTGTGACATACCCAAATGGGGTAATCTTGGCCTGTGTGCTGGATTTATCTGGTGAGTGGACTTATAAAATAAGTCAGTATATTGTAGGTTTGACTTGGGTTGACTGAGATTAACCAATTTGAAAATCTGAATAAAGACTTTACCAAGTTTGATTTTTATTCACTGTTTGTGTTAAATTAGCTTGTATCATTCGGCCCAGCAAGGGTTTTATGGCCAGTCTGGCCCATTAAGTTAGTAGTATTCGGCCCATTAGGGGTTTATCAAAATGACATGAGTTTTAGACGCGTACACTTAACAACAAGAACTCATAATATGAGCGTTGAATCACATGACTTAGACAAACGCGGATACGGTTGTTCTCGAAACGTAATAAATATTCCATAAACGGCACATACCGTTGACAAGTAAAACGTTTATAAATGAGCACGTCTTATTATAATAGATGCGAAAATTCAAGTTGTTACATTCGCTCTTCCTAAAGAGGGCTTTGTCCGCAAAGCAAAACAAGTAATATAATTTAAGTCGACACTACATTAGTAAACAACTGAGGATACTTCATAAATATGAGATAACTTCTCAATTTGTTAAATCCACAAGGTTCAAAGCTCACATTAAATAATTTCATGGAAAAATAAGGATGAAAATTTGACGGATGTCACATGAGTAAACATAAATCCTTTATCTGCCTATTTTTGTGTAAATGTAAGCTACTATTCCAGGAAAAAGTCATATGTTCAAAGGATGTAAGGAAAACACATGTTAGAAAAATAAATTACTTCACGAGGGACGTGATTTATTTTAAAGGCTAAAATGTGACAACCTGGTGTCTTGGAACAACATAGGCCATCCCGGCATGATTTCTATAGGTAAATAGTTTAGACCAAAGTTGTTTTTACCCGCATACATAAACTCCTATGACAAGAACCCGGTGACCCGATCTGCGAAAGTTTGCCACCAAACTTCTTGGATATCTTAACAGCTTAAAGGAACACCAAAATAACTGAAATTATTCTAATAAGAGGTGTTTGGGTCATTTGCTGTAGTGACTTCAAAATAATCGTCGCTAAGATGGAAAGTTTCTATAGGTATCTAAATGTATTTGTTTCTTCTTTATTATTTGAAAGAAACTACGACGTGGTTGTAATTTCAGTTTTTCGATTTTAATTGTGTATAATTAACTTTTTTAATTGTACTGAATATTTGCAGCGCGGCAGTATTACATGTATGTAAACCAAACAGCGGCTACCTAAATATTTGTTCAAGCTAATGGTCAAGCGGATTATCTTTTTTTTAGAACGGCAAATGTTAGTGGTTAGTGGGTCGAGTCGTGCAATAACATCCAAGCGGAAGAATGTCTTCAAGCGGATTATCTTGTTGATACAAGTTAGTGGAATAATTTATGCAGGTCCTTAACTGTTACATTGTGCCCTTAATTATACGTTTAAAGTTTCTTATATATGCTTTATTCAGATTTGAGACAGAATCATGTTGGTGTCTACTGTGAGAATTAAACCGAACTGTGGAAGGAGTTGTCCTCCAAACACTTGTTTTGAAAGTAATTTTGCAATTCATCAAAAGTTTCTTCTATGAGAAAATAATTTTGCATTGCAGGTCCTTGACAGATAAAAACTTGATGAAATGCATCATTTGTAATTTTGTATTCTCCATTCAAATAAAGGTAACAATGTTTATCTTTGCTTCTACATACTAAAAGTCATAATAAGATATATTGATCGCATCCGATGCTGCAGTTTTGATCCGTTTATTGTGAAACTTGGAAGCTATTATTGGTATCTGATCTTTTTTCTTTTTGTAACTCTCGCTTTTGTTATTTTCATTCACATAAGTGAACTTAACTACATGATAAAATCTAACATTTTCGTAGATTATTATAGACTCTTTGAAGCTTTCAGTATCTAATTGATTTTTTTAGGTATTTTGTTTAGCTTAACACACTTTAATGTATATATAATTATTGCAGCAGGAGCATGAGTTACTTTTTATTAAGTAATCAACTAAAGTGACCGTTCAAGAAGAGAATATATAATGAGGTCTTAAGTCTTTAATGGATATCGTTTGTGAAAGTCTGGTTGAGAAGCCATCAAAACCTACGACTAAAAGATGGAAGATTTTTTTTTTTAAACGGTAATTTACAACTCACACCAACTATCTCACATGTCTCCACTGAGACTTGAACCTACAACCTTTAGGTTAGAGGGTCACTCACATACCGCTAGACCAAGAGGCTTTTAGTTAAAAAAAAAAAAAGGAAAAAAGATGAAAGATATATATTTCCAAGATGGCCGCCCCCCCCCCCCCCCCCCCCCTCAAAACGAAATAAACTAAACAAAGTCATTGAAGTTGAACAAATGAGTTTCTTGGTCGGAAAGTCCAGTGTTGCCAGAGACTTTGATAACTAAAGAAAGTTGTTTTTTTAGGATAAGGGTTTTTTTAGTGTATAATACTTTTTTTTATAGTATAGCTCAAAAAAGCACGTTTGATTATTTGCTATATGTGTATTTCACATTAATGACCAATGAGGGGAGTATTTAAAAGTTTTCCTGTTGTTTTGTTTTCTAATTAAACTTCTTAAAGTTACAATATACTGTATCTTTTTAAGACATTAAAGTGTAACTGACTCAATGGCTTTATTAGCTTAGCTTAGCTTCGCCCCTGAATGTTGGCGAGGTTGAAACATGTAATGTTACATTCCAAATACACATTTATCTTTTATGGATAAAACTCACTTATTAGATTATTCAGTGACCAATATTTGTTTAAACACTTTCTAAAAAATCGAAAGCCATTCATCTCATCTACATATTCTAACGCTTACATTTGTTTATTGAAGACCGAATTAACGTGAACACTACAGACTGTAGTGGACCATCTTTATAATTTGTGAAATAATTATTGTATCCAAAATTTTGTAGAGGTAAATTACTAATGTACTTATAGAATATGCATAAAAAAAGAATGAAGGAAACAATCTCAACCATCCATTCAAATTCCATCTAATGGTCTATATTAATCTTTTTAAATTTAATTTAAAAACCCATTTTCATCCTATTTCTTAAAAATTAAATATCTCTCAAACCGTTAATCGTTACGAAAAACTAATTATACCATCGCGACGGGAATTAAGTTATCTTTCTATAGATAGGCACTTCTATACACTTTCGACAAACTTTTTTTTTAGATATTTACGCATAAAAAATTACATGTGATTTTCGAAAAATTACATGTAATTTTTGAAAATTACGTGTAATTTTTTTGGCGAGAATTTTTAACACTGTAAATCGTTAACTTTTGTGTGAATTACATGTAATTATGTGTGAATTACATGTAATTATGTGTGAATTACATGTAATTTTTGTAATAAAATAGTTTATTAGTGTTAAATGCAAATCACATGTAATTATGTGTGAATTACATGTGCTTTTTGTAATAAAGTGGTTAGTTAGTGTTGAATGAAAATTACATGTAATTTTGTGTGAATTACATGTAATTTTACTCAAATCACATGTGATTTTATAAATAATTTCATGTAATTTTGCTCAAATTACATGTTATTTTATACAAAATTACATGTAATTTTGCTTTAAATCACATGTGATTTTATAAATAATTACATGTAATTTTGCTTTAAATCACATGTGATTCATGTAGACTCACATAACTTTACATCTAACTTTCGTCCCATTTGACGCGTTAGTCTTTTTTTTAAGTTACATGTTTTCATAGATTTTTATTTTCAACTTTAATACCAATAATCTAGAAACCAAGTAAATCACATGCGATTCGTGATAAATCACATGTAATTCGTGGTAAATCACATGTGATTCGTGGTAAATAACATTTTCTCTCCATTCCTCACATCATCCATCCTTCCGAAGTGGTCTTGTGATCCATGTATGCTATCTAAAGTAGAGGTGCGAATAAACCGGATAAAATCGGATTCGGATTTTTGAAAATCCGGATTTGATAAAACCGGATTTTTGAAAATCCGGATTCGGATCGGATCGGATTTTTCTCAATCGGATTTTTTCGGATTAAAAAGTTCGTATCGGATTTTTTTCGGATTAAAATTTTCGTTATCGGATTTTATCGGATTTTTTTCGGATCGGTTTTTTCGGTTAAAAAATGTTCGGATCGGGTTTTTTTCGGTTAAAAATGTTCGGTTCGGGTTTTTCGGTTAAAAGTGTTGGTGTCCTTTTTTTTCGGAATTTATTTACAAACATTAAAAAAAAAAATACAACTATATAACATTAAAAAAAAATACCATAATAATTTTTATTTCAACAAGACAATCATATAACTTCATAATTTTTATTTAAACACTACAATAAAACTACAATAATCACTAATACATTTCGAGCTTCGGCATAGCCATCACCCGAAAAATATTAGTATACTTCAAGTATCTCGAGCTTCGGCATTGCCATCACCCGTTTTACTCAAAGTATATCCTCATATTCTTCTTCGACATCTCCGGCTTCATCCGGTTTTAACCGGTAAAAAAAAACCGGTTTTATAAATAAATAAATAAAAAAAAATTTTTTTTTTTTTTAATAAATTGTAAAAAACCGGTTAAATCCGGTTCTATCCGGTTTTAACCGGTAAAAAAAAACCGGTTTTATAAATAAATAAATAAAAAATTTTTTTTTTTTTTTTTTTAATAAATTGTAAAAAACCGGTTAAATCCGGTTTTTTAAAAAACCGGATAAATCCGGAAATTTATCCGGTTTTTATCCGATTTTTTTAAAAACTGAAAACCGGTCTAACCGGTTCGGATAAAAAAATCCGGATCGGATAATTTGAAAACCGGATTTTAAAAAATCCGGTTCGGATTTTTGAACCGGATTTTCAAAAATCCGGTTTTCATTTGCACCTCTAATCTAAAGTGGTCTTGTGATCCATGTATGCTATCTTGTGATCCATGTATGATAATTACATGTGAATTTGCTTGCATTACATGTAATTCGTGGTAAATTACATGTGATTCAAACAAAAGCACATATGATTCATCTAAAGTGGGTTTGTTAGAAGAAGTTAAAGTTTTGAAATGTTTGAATCACATATAATGCAAGCAAATTCACATGTAATTATCATCGAATTACATGTGATCCAATGCAAGCAAAATCACATGTAATTATCATCGAATTACATGTAATTCAAGCAGACAATTTAATATATTTACAAGATTACATGTGATTAAAAAAATCACATGTGATTCATCTAAAGTGGGTTTGTTAGAAAAAGTTAAGGTTTCGGAATGCTTGAATCACATGTAATGCAAGAAAAATCATATGTAATTATCACCGAATCACATGCAATTCAAGCAGAATTACATGTGATTCAAACAAAATCACATGTAATTTAGAAGCCAATTTGTTTTATATATTTTACATAAATGAAAACATAATACGTGATTAAAAAAATCACATGTGATTCATCTAATGTGGGTTTGTTAGAAAAAGTTACGGTTTCGGTATGCTTGAATCATATGTAATGCAAGCAAAATCACATGTAATTATCACCGAATCATATGTAATTCAGAAGCCAATTTGTTTTACATATATTTTTTTGGGTAAAGGGGCTCCACCCTGGTAAAATGAACATATTTTATATTAATGGCAACAAACATTTTAATATATTAACAAAATTACATGTGATTCAAACATTTTAATGTAATTCACATAAATCACGTGTGGTTTTAAAATAATAACGAAAATATTTTTGTCATTTAATAGACGGTTATTTTCATATACTTTTAACGATTTTACAATGTTGAAATTCTCGTCAAAAAAAATACACGTGATTTCACAAATCGCATGTGACGTCACAAATTCAAATGTGATTTTTAAAATAATTAATCAAACATGAGTTTTCGAGAATTACATGTAATTTTTCGAGAATTACATGTGATTTTTTTACGAAATTTTTTAAAAAAAGTTCGCCGAAAGTATATAGAAGTGCATATCTATGGAAAGATAATTTAATTCCTGTCGTGACGGTATAATTATTTTTTCATAATGATTAACGGTTTAAGAGATATTTAATTTTTAAGAAATAGGATGAAAATGTGTTTTTTAATTAAATTTAAAAAGATTAATATTGGATGGTGGAGATTACTTCCTTTTTTCTTTTTTGGATGCATGTTCCTTATAAAACTTTTCTCATTGCGTTATATAGGCGATATTTGAAATATTAATATGATCCTGTTGCAAAAAAATTATGTTCATTCATACATAAGCCATATGATCTATTTTTATACCAAAAATACACCGACTAAACTTTATGTTCATTCATTCATAACAATAAGGCTACCCGCAATAGTTCGGTCGTCAAATCGGTCGATCGAATTCGAAGCAGGTCGCCTCCGTTGCGACGATTTGATGCGATCGATTTAATCCCCCAACTCGTTCACCCGTACGACCTATTTGTCCATTCGGTCCTCTGTTTTCTTTCTTCTTTTTTCTTTTTATATATTTTTTGGATAAATTATATTAGTTTTAATAAAGTTTTAATTAGATAAAATTTGTAGAAAAATTTGAAATTTTAATATATTAAAATTCGTTTAATTCCTCACAAAATATATTAATTTGAACATTTTTAAGATTAATTTTAGTTAATGCATTTTACCCTCTTATTTCTAATTATTTCTTTTTTAATCATTTCTTTAATAATATTTAAGTATAAATATTATTGTAATATTTTTTATTTTATTTAAATAATTATTTAAATAAAAAATATATATTATAAAATTGAACTTGGTCGTAGTAGGTCGTCTTGTTAAGGCAAATAGGTCGCACTAGATCGCTGAAAAGAGAAAGCTAACGTGGAAAAAAAATCAACGTCGCTGTTACAGATAGTCTAAGACATAGATATATTTGATTATTGTCCAAATCGTCTGAGTCTTTCTTAGTAATCACTTTGCAGTAAGTGTTCATTGGTAATCACTTTTGTGTGGTGGTGCTTTGTTTCAACAATATTATACGCCATACACAATGAAGGTTTTGGTGTTGGTATGAAGCTCCTTTTGAGAGTCCAAAGGAAGTGAGTATTAAAGTAAAGGATTACAAGTGTGTATTAAATGGTGCAAATCCCTATCGCTTAAAATCTTCTTGATTGAGAATTCTAACAGTGTTAGGCTGTAAACGAATCGAACGAACACGAATGGAGCTTTGTTCATGTTCGTTCATTTAAGTTTAATCGGACAAATAAACAAATACGATTATTTAAATGGACAAAATTTCTTGTTCATGTTCGTTTATTAAGAAATAAAGTTGTTCATGTTCGTTTATGTTCGTTTATTAAGACACTAAACGAACATAAACGAACAAGCATAAATAAACATAAAATTTACAAAAATATACACAAATGAACGAACACGACTTTTTTTCATAATCGTTTATTTAACTAAACGAACATAAAATGTTGTTCATGTTCGTTCATTTAATAAATAAACAAACATAAACGATCTTTTTATCGAACGGTTCATGAAATATTCGTTGAACATTCAGTTCGTTTACAATCCTAAATAGTGTCACAGATTTTTTAGTTACGTTTTTGTTTTAATAGAGATGCATTACAAAATAAAAGCATTAATTTATTAAAAAAATTGTTTACTAATACGATTAACAACTATTTAATTCGTTATAAATTTTTTTATTAAAACACAATAAATAGAAAAATAGAAAAATAGAAAAAAAGAAACCCACGAATTTTGCTTACTTTTTTTTATCTATTAAAAACAGAGTTATTAAAAGTTTACATTTTTGCTTACTAAATATTGGGTAAGAATAAACTTTTAGTGACCCCATCTATTACCCTTTTTTTAAAATATGCGTTGATAAAAATAACTCTTGGTGACTCTTATTTGTAAAAATTGATAGAAATTACTTTTAGCGTCCTCTAAGTACCTTTTTTACATTTAATTTAATAAGCACATGTTATAAATTTTATATTGATGACAATGCAAACAATCTTTACACAAGTCATTGCCTTATACAATAAAAGTTTTTTTTGTTTTCCACCATTTTGTATTGATATGTCATATCTGAGATCACACAACTTTGTAGATCACATATATATATATATATATATTGTAGTCCATATGATTTTTCTATAGAACATGAAAAAAATATTGTTTGGTAATTATAAACTTTTGTTGATATAAAAGTTGGATGATCTTTGCTAGACCCGAATTAGGCTTAATTCGAGTTGGCTGGGCTCCGGCTCCTGCACCAAGTGAAATATTTGGTTGGGATCCTGCACACTAAAACAACACGCGTTAGGCTTACCGTGGGAATGTATCCCACGATTAGACTCCGGCGCGAGAGTAAGTAATCGGTTAGGGTTTAAGAATCGGATGAGAGTTAAGAGTGTGTAGAATGTGATACCTCTGTGGAACCCTTGGGGGTTCCTTATATAGGCGGTGAAACCCTAATGGGCTGTCACCGATGCTTTGGCCCCAAGCAAATGATAAGTGTCATAATTAGCTTGATTGTTATCTTCTAATTATGGTGAGTGTATATCCTCTACTTTGGGGAAAATCCTAATCATAATAAGATTATGATTCTGTCTAACCCTGTACCGGTCGTGATGGGCCGTGGGCCGCACACATGTATGCGGCTACTGTTCATTCGAAGCCCATAAGCTTTAAATGACATTAATCCAACCCATTAGTAACAGGCCGGATGCGGGTAGTACCCGTAGGCCGGGTTTATGACCCGGCTGGGGACTATACGTCATCATGTCCCCCTAGTCTAGTTGTTACAGCCGTAGGCGGGATATCTAGACTAACAAGATACTCCCCGGACGTACCAAGAAAGATCTTTAGGGAATGATGAATTTTCAAAATTTTGTTTCGGCCACACGTGGCAATCTTATTAGGATTTTATTCCTATGGTACCTCAACCGCATTTGAACGACCGAGACAAATTAAATGCAACATTGAATATGGTCTTACGTATGACCGCATATCCAGACACAAGTGACTATTCACCTGCCATTTGACTGAGAAAGTGCAAACAGTCAGAACCTCGAGCGGCGTAACCTACTGAGTCAGAAGTGACCCGTCGGTCCCACCTGACTTTTCACTTGCCACTTGCTTCCCAACCATACGATTTAGGATAGTGGCAAACACGTGTCATGAATCCAACGAACCATGACTTCCAAGGCAACCCTATAAATAAGTCTCCCATACGGCTGTGTGTGACACACAGTCTTTTCCTTCATTTCTGCCATTAAAGCTTTCCTTCTTATCACCACCTTCTTACGCACGGATCCCTTCCTACGCAGGTTAGAATACCACGCCCTTGTCTTGTTTATCTAATAATGGCTCAAAGAAACAACCCTTCTATTGCATCTGTGCTCAACGTAATGACTGAGGAGAAATTGGGGCACTTTTGCTCTGATTTATTCATTCCTAGCAACCTTCACCCTTCTCTCCCTGGTGCAGGGGACCTCATAACTGAGGCACCCCAGGGAAAGATTGGCCTATACACCCGTCTGTTTGATGCGGCTAACTACCGCATTCTTTTCACTCGTTTCCTCGTAGATCTATTAGGTTATTATGATGTACATATCACCCAACTACACTGTATAGGAGCATGTAAGATTAGCCAGTTTGAAATCCTTTGTCGTGCAAGAAGCATCCCTCTTACCGTAGAATTATTTAGACTATTTTATACCCCTAATTTAGTAAATGGGTGGCTTTCCTTCAAGAGACGATACCCAAACAGCCCCACAACCCATAATAAAGCCATGGACTCACTGAAAAACTGGTACGACCATTACTTTTTTATCGACTCAATAGTGTGGCCGACCGATTTCGTTTTTAAACATAGATTATCTCCTGACCCTCCTCCACGTGTTGGTACATATAATCCCCAACATTCCCAAGAAATAGATAGGAATAGGACAGGGTTCCATAGGAATCTACCCGAGTCATTCCTTTGTTTGCTAGGGATTAGCCGCAACTACTTCGGCCCGTCCAACAGATATCCTGTATTTTGGAGGAGGCGTGGTGAAGGTAGGTATAGCATCCGCACATCAAAGACATACATAAAACTGTTGGCTATAACTAACATACTTTGTTTGTTTGACAAAAATGAACTTCTTTGGGATCCTTCGTCAGGGTGATCCAAAACTTATACCAGAGGGAGCCCGTCCTAGACGTGAGAATGAGCTACCCCTCCTCGAGCATACCCGAAACGTGACAATCGCCTTAGCAGCCGTACCAGACCCCCAATCTGACGAAGAAGACACAACACTCCCCCTGTGGATTTTGACAACGAAGATGGGGATAACCTGATGCTGGAGGATGAAGCCGGGCCCTCCTCTCCGCCTAAGACTGCCACCCCCGCCCATGGGGAGGAGCAGGGTGATAACATAGAGAGGACCACCTCCAGCCTTCGCCAAATGTTGGGCGATGACGAGGAGGAAGTGCAACAAGTAGAAGAGGAGGAAGAAGAAGAAGCCCAGCCCGACCCCAAGCGTACCCGCAGGAAGAACAAGCGGGTAAGAAGAGTTGCTCAGGCCGAGATCGGGGAACACAATGCCCCTGTGAAGAGACTGCGCGAGGATCACCCCCAATATCAATCTGTTGAGAGCACCAACCAAGCCTTCGAGATGGCGCAGGCTGCACCCGTGGATCCGGTCGTGCCGTTACCAAATGCCGAGCCAGTCACTCAAGTTCCCCCACTTCATCAGAACTAGGAAGAACCAATATGTAAGTCTACCGTATTCGTTTTCATTATATCCATTGTCCAAGTAAAAGGTACGTCCTCCCATAAACAATATTTAAAGGCCTATTCCAATTGTTGTCGCAGGGATGAACAAGCTGGTGCCGCACCTACCCAAGAGGCACGGAAGGAGAAGGAGAAGGAGAAAGAGAAGGAGAAGGAACCTGTCCCGCATATCGCTGCGACCAGATCTGGCCCAGCCTTTGAGGAAGGTACCCCCACAGCTTCACAAGAGGTACCGGCGTCCGGCCCCCATACACAGTTCAACCCTGACTGGAAGATCACCACCGCTTCACGGATGAGACAGGACGAAGAATGCCGTGACTATCTGAATAACTGCATCCCTCCCGGTCTGGTAAAGGATGTAAATGCACTAAACCATGTGGACTTGGTAGACGAGTACAATGGTGCCTTGGTTCATCAGATGGCCATGGTTACTTCCATGCGGGTAAGATTTGAGGCCGCCTTGGAGCATGTTGACTCCTTGAAGAGAAAAGTTGGCCGAAGAGAGAAGATGATTGAAGACAATGAGGCCCAGATTGCCGCCCTCCAGTCCCAGCTCGCTACTGCCGAGGCTACTATTAAAGAACAAGCAGCGCACGCCAATGCTCATGATCAACGTGTAGCCGAGCTTTAGACTGAACTTGAGACTGCAACAACTAAGGTATGTATCTGTACCACATCATGCCCATGTCACACTATCCTGCATTCTAATACTTGATGTATCACATACAGGTGACCGCGGCAGAAGCCTTGGCCAAGTCCTCCTCTGACCAAGTGTCCATCCTTACAAAAAAGCTTGAAGATGCACATGCATTGATCCAGGGTGAGGAGAGGCTGAAAGAGGAGCTTGCCAATGAGAGGGTCGTGGCAGAACAATTGAAGGAGGCTTCCACACAAAAAGACACACTGGTGAATGCCCTTACCTCCGAGTGTGATGATGTGTTGTATCCCCAACTACTAGTAGCCATCGCCGGCCGCAGGTGGATGGTGGGTCATGGGACGCGCCTGGCTGTCACGAAAGTGTTGGAGGTCCCACAATTTGTACAACAGTTTGCAGATCTCGTGTCGGATGGCATTGACCACGCCGTCATGAGGGAATGGTCATGGCCGCAGAGCTAATAAGAAAGAAACAAAACTTCACAAAGCATGCCTTCTTCAACACTGGAGTTGCCGAGAAGATGACTGCTTCTATGGCCACTATGCGAGATCTCAACTACCCCTTCTTGGCTGAGCTGGAGGCCACAAAAGATGCATCCAATAAGGAGATTATGGAGAAGCTAAGCCTTGGTGCCTTTTCCCAGGATGAGGGATGATACAAACATTTTTCTATGGGTTATAATTTCTCTCACAGTCCTCTCGAATTGATCTCAGCCTTAAGTGGAATGATTGTTCTTGGTTACTAAATAAAAGGGTTTGGTTTCCTAATACACTAAATGTTAAAACGTACTTAAAATGAAAACTTAAATCAAAGACAATTACTTTAATGACAATTTATAAAAACTTAAACTTAAAACTAAAATGAAAACTGAAATTAAAGTTAAAATAACAGTTAGAATATAAATTGTGAAATAAAAGTAAAGAAACAGTAAAACAGAAAAACAGTAACCCAAAGGAAAACTGATTCAGAACTTTTTAACCTTGATTCGGAACTTTGCTCATCCGGAACTTTTCACTCGGAAGATTGGTTTCATCCGGAACTTTTCTCAACATAAACTCATTCGGAAGATTTAGCTACTCATCCGGAAGTTTTGCTTCATTCGGAACTTAGGTTCATCCGGAACTTTGGACTGATTCGGAACTTTTCAGAAATACTCTTTATTCGGAACTTAAGGTCTTCATCCGGAACTTTTTAATTCATTCGGAAGATTTACTCATTCGGAACTTTTCAGTTCACTCGGAACTTTTTAGAAATAAGCTTTATTCGGAACTTAGGGTGTTCATCCGGAACTTACTGTTCATCCGGAACTTTATGTTCACTCGGAAGATTTGTGTTCATCCGGAAGTTTTGCTTCATTCGGAAGTCTGGGAACACAAGAACAGTCGTTTACCCGAAGAACAAGGAAACAAGTTTTTAATCCAAAAATCACCAAGTTTTTCACCAAATCTTAAATAAAACTAAACACAAAGCATCTACTAACCATAAACTACAAATCCCATCAACAAAAACACAAATCCCAACAACTTTTGAAGATCAAAACTCAATAAAATAAGAACTTAAGAACTTGAAGATAAAGATGATGATGAACAAGATGAAATGGAAAGATTAAACAAGACTTTGTATTGATGATTGATGTTTTAACAATAACAAAACAAAGATTAAAAATTACAAGATTAAAAATCAAAGATCAAAATCACCAATCACCCTAGTGGTGATGGTGATGAAACGAACTAAAAGGGAGAAAAAAAAGGGGAAGGAGAGAAAAACTAAAGCTAACTGGCTAAAATGTGTGAGGGGTGGTCTATTTATAGGCTTGTCTTTTTGGTTGGTGAGTGGGCTTTCTCCCGTTCTTCTTGTCTTCTCGTCTTTTCAGAAAAGTTGACGTTTTCGATTCTGATTCAGGATTTGTTGTCGATTAAATTCAACTCGTCTTTTAATTTCTTCGTTTAATAGACTTGAGTTTCTTCGACTTATATAAATCTTCCATCTTTGGTCCTTTTCTTCGATAAATCTTCGAATAGGCCCAGTGACTTCAAATCTTTTGCATCTCTTGGACAATAGACTTTATCTTGAGTCTTTTTCTTCAGTAAAACCCGTGCAATCCCATGTTTTCTTTAATATTCATCCGGTTAGCTCTGAAAACACAATAAACACAAAAACCACGCATAATTCCAAACAAATGATATTAAATACGTGTTTTGGTCTTGTTTTAGCCAGAATTAAGTGGTAAAAGGATGGGTGTTTACACACCTATCAAATCCCCTACACTTAACCATTGCCATGCCCTCATGCAATGCTTAGTGATAAAGCAATTTTACACTTTTCTCATAATTAATCAACCTTGGCCTTATTAAAATACTACTAAACAAAAATTAAAGTACTAAAAGAAATTAAACTTTAAAGTAAACAAAAGGATGGAAATAGCTTGCAAAGAAATCAATGACTTACATTAGGGCTTTGGTGTTGCGAAGATTTATCACCCTCAAGTTTCACGTTCCCCAAACTAAGCTTAAAAACGAGATCATTGTTATTATAAGTTAGTAAATCAAACACTTACACACATGGCTTAATTAAATGCTTAAACTCCCTTATTCCTAGGTGTATCTCTTATATTTTATTTTTGTCTTAGAATGATCATGAAGATGCATTTTTGGACTTATTTCGATAGTTTATTTAGGCCGAAAGCAAAGTAGGACGATTTGATCAATAGTTAGCTAAAGGACAAAATCTCTTAGAACTGCTTCTCAGGATATCAAAAAGTTCATATCTTGGCATAACTTGGTTCGCGATTTGAGACCTTTCTCTGGCCGATATTTGGCATGTACTTCATACTTCATATCTTGAGAGACGTTCTTGAGATAATGGTCTTCTCATCGTAATAGAGTTTCTTCACTTGGAGACTTTTGAGGGGTACTCCAACTTTGTTGACCACGACTTCATGATTATTTCTTCAATCTCTAATTGGGATTTTGAGATACAACGATCCGCCTCCTTTTCGGACTTGGATCTATTTATCCTCATACCTTGTTAGGGTCTTTTCGGATAGACTTCTCCATGATCTTTATGGGAGTTAATTGCTTTTCGTCGTGAGTCTTGATCCTTCATATCGATTTTGGGAATAATGCTTTTCACATCACCTTGGATCTTTAGCAATAAAATGGAATCCTCATGCCTTGTTAGGGCCTTTTCGGATTCGCCAATCTTCGCGCCCCGCTTCATAAGTTATGCCTTGGCTATGAACTCTTATCATTACCGAGCAACTTTTAAACGATCTTGGGCTAGAAGCTAAGTAACCTTTCAAATCGTACGACCTTACTTATTGTAGATAAATTATTAGCAAGTGATGGGAGAATAGGCAAATAATTTCACCAAGTGAGCTTGTGCAAGAATACCGACTTATAATTGACTCTATCATTTCTCGTCCTCCACAATTTAAAATCTCAAGTAATGAGACTCGTGGATACTTAGCCTAATAAACCAATTAAGGTCTACATGGTTAAGGATACTAGCTAGTATAAACTTGGATAAGTCTATTCGGGTTGAGTCAAAATAAACGCAACGGGCCTAATATGTCAAAGACTTCTAAACTAGCTACACCACTTTATTATAATTTGACTTTATTGCGGGATATATACATATGAAAGCAACGATAAAAATTAAAAATTACGACTAAATGTCCAAAGTTAATAAAAATTTGAAAAATGTTGAAAAATAGGATTTTCCTGTTAAATGAAGGCATTTTCATGGAAAAGTCCACTTAAAACTTCGATAGAAGTCCCCCTACACTTAAGATAAACATTGTCCTCAATGTTTAAGCATGTGGGAAAAGTTTCCCCTACACTTATGACATTGTGCACGTTGGTTAACTCAAGTTAAGGAAGAGACGACTAAAGTGATCAATTTCAAATGTGAGAATGAAGAAAATTGAATCACGATAGTTGAGAGATAGAACTGGATTTCGGATAACACGGGAGCACGGTTCTTCAAAGATTCCAAGAGTGCACTTATCCCTGTAATCACATCACCACACAAAGAAAACACCCTATAGAGGTCCCCCTACACTTAGGAGGTTAAAACATAAAAGGATAGATACTCGGGCTGCCTCCCGAGGAGCGCTTGTTTTTAATAACCGAGTCACGAGCCTGACTCGACCCAAAATTAGTTCATGGGGAACGTGGTGAGGGATGGAATCACCTCCTGAGAGGTGTCCTCACCAAAGTACAACTTCACTCGTTGGCCATTCACCTTAAAATTCGGTCCATCAGGTTGAGCGAGCTCGAGAGTACCATATGGAAAAATTTGGGCAATGGTGAATGGGCCGGACCAACGAGATTTGAGCTTTCCCGAGAAGATTTTCAACCGAGAGTTAAAAAGTAAGACTTTGTCTCCAACATGGAACTCTCGGTTTTTTATCTTGGAGTCGTGAATGAGCTTAGTTCTTTCCTTATAGATCAAAGAGTTTTCATAAGCCTCATTACGGAGTTCATTCAGCTCATTGAGTTGGATCTTGCGTAGGTCACCGGCTTTGTTAATATCAAAATTAGCCCATTTCAAGGCCCAATAATCCTTGTGCTCTAACTCAATGGGGAGGTGGCATGCTTTCCCGTACACAAGACGATAAGGCGTACAGCCGATCGGGGTCTTGTAAGCAGTACGGAAAGCCCACAAAGCATCATCAAGTTTATCAGCCCATGAGGCACGATGCTCTCCCACGGTTCTTTCCAGAATTCGCTTAAGTCCTCGGTTGGATATTTCAGCCTGGCCATTAGTTTGTGGGTGGTAGGCTGTGGAAAGATGATGGTTTACACCGTACTTAGCCATGACTCTAGCAAATTGGTCATTGCAAAAATGAGTCCCACGGTCACTAATAATAGCGCGAGGCACACCGAATCTAGCGAAAAGAGCTTTCAAAAAGTTACAAACCACCCTTGCGTCATTAGTAGGTAAAGCTTTGGCTTCAACCCACTTTGAAACGTAGTCAACGGCTACAAGGATGTATTTGTTCCCTTTAGAAGAAGGGAATGGCCCCATAAAGTCGATACCCCAAACATCAAAGATTTCACACTCTTGAATGAAATTCTGAGGCATCTCGTCTTTATGTGTGATCGTGCCTTGTTTTTGGCAAACATCACATCGTTTAACCATATCGTGAGCGTCACGATATATGGAGGGCCAATGAAATCCCGAATCAAACACTTTTTTGGCGGTGTAGTTGGGACCAAAGTGACCACCGGTGGGTCCTTTGTGGCAAGCATCAAGGATTTCCGAAGCTGCCGGTCCATCAACACATCGGCGGATAATCAGGTCGGCACATTGTTTGAATAGGTAAGGGTCGTCCCAAAAGTAAGTCTTGATGTCGGTGAAGAACTTTTTCTTTTGTTGGGACGTCAACCCTTCCTTGAGAATTCCACCCGCTAAGTAGTTTGCAAGTCCGCAAACCACGGGGTTTCATTCGACTTCGAGTTTATAGACATTAAGGTCTCCAAGGTAAAAGAATCATTGATTTCTTTGTTCGGATGATCCCCTTGGTAAGGATTCTCACGTCGGCTAAGATGATCCGCGGCTAGGTTTTCTGCTCCTTTTTTATCGCGAATTTCGATTTTAAATTCCTGGAGCAGCAAAACCCAACGAAGAAGTCTTGGTTTGGAATCATGCTTTGTCAACAAGTACTTCAACGCGGAATGATCGGTGTAAACGATTGTGGTGGAAAGGACAAGATAGGGGCGGAATTTTTCAAAAGCATAGACAACAGCTAAAAGCTCTTTTTCGGTTGTCGTGTAATGCAATTGTGCCCCCGTCATTGTCTTGCTAGCGTAATGGATTGGTTGGAAGTGTTTGTTCACTCTTTGTCCCAGAACCGCTCCAATAGCAAAATCACTAGCATCGCACATCAACTCAAAAGGCAGCTCCCAATTAGGGGTAACCAAGACAGGTGCCTTAGTAAGCTTATCCTTAAGCGAGTCAAAGGCTTCAAGACACTCTTTGGAAAAGATAAAAGGAGTATCTTTTTCCAAGAGGTGGGTCATCGGGCGAGCGATTTGAGAAAAATCTTTGATAAATCGATGGTAGAAGCCCGCGTGACCCAGAAAACTTCTCACACCCTTCACGGTTGAAGGTGGAGGCAACTTGGCGATAACATCGACTTTGGCACGGTCTACTTCAAGACCGGCTTTGGAAATCTTGTGTCCCAGCACGATGCCTTCTTTTACCATAAAATGGCATTTTTCCCAATTCAGAACAAGGCGAGTGTCTTCGCACCGCTTAAGCATACGTTCCAAATTGGCAAGGCAAGAAGAGAAGGAATCCCCGAAGACCGAGAAATCATCCATGAAGACTTCCATGGTTTGTTCAACCATGTCATGGAAGATAGCTAACATGCACCTTTGGAAAGTCCCGGGCGCATTACATAAGCCAAAAGGCATTCTTTTGTAAGCAAATGTGCCATAGGGACAAGTGAATGTAGTCTTCTCTTGATCTTGGGGATCGATGGGTATTTGGAAATAACCCGAGAAACCATCAAGAAAGCAGTAATATTCATTACCCGCTAATCGTTCAAGCATTTGGTCCATAAAAGGTAGAGGGAAATGATCCTTTCTCGTGGCATCATTGAGTTTGCGGTAGTCTATACAAACTCTCCACCCAGTAACGAGACGAGTGGAAATCAACTCGTTGTGTTCATTGGGAACAACGGTTATTCCGCCCTTCTTGGGCACACAATGGATTAGACTAACCCATGGTGAATCCGAAATAGGGTAAATCATACCCGCATCAAGAAGTTTGATAACCTCTGTTTTGATGACTTCATGTATTTTTGGATTCACCCTTCGTTGGCTTTGAATAGTGGGCTTAAAGTCGTCCTCCATGAGAATTTTGTGTGTGCAGAAGTAAGGATCAATTCCACGAATATCAGAAATCTTCCAAGCAATAGCCTTTTTATGATCTTTCAACACGGCGACAAGTCGGGCTTTTTCTTCGTCTTTTAGGTCCTTTGCGATGATGACGGGCGACTTCTTCTCTTCTTCAAGGAATACATACTCGAGATGGGGCGGCAACTCCTTAAGTTCTAAATCCGGAGGATTGTCGACGGGAGGCGTATTCGAAGTCGGAGTATCGATAGCAATGACCGTGGGAGATGGAGGGGAAGGATTGTCTTCGTTAAGAAGGCTTTCAAAGAAATGCATGTCTTCGTCCCCATCGGCAGGAGAATCATTAGTAGATAAGTTCACATCTCCCATGGTGTCTTCAAGATCTTTCCAAAACAAATCACTATCTCCAAATAGAGACAATGATGAATCAATAGAGGACACGGTCTCAACATTGGGAAGAGAGGTAGGAATACTTTTGCAAGCATCATTAAAGTGTTCTTCACAAGCCTCATCAAGAACGTCAATACAATTAACACTCTCGTATGAATAAGGCTGTTTAGAAAGCTTTCCCATGTTGAAGACTACTTTATCGTCACCCACTCTCATGATAAGCTCACCGGCTTCAACATCGATGAGAGTGCGTCCGGTCCTCAAGAATGGACGACCAACAATTAGTGGCACACGGGGGTCCATCTCGTAGTCGACGACAACAAAATCAGCAGGAAAGGTGAATTTGTCGACTCCTACAATGACGTCTTCGGCTATCCCCACTGGATAAGCAACCGTACGGTTGGCTAATTCCAAAGTCATTTTGGTGGGGACTAGCTCTGGGAGAGATAATTGCTTCCAAACGCTTAGAGGCATAAGATTAATACTGGCACCTAGATCGGCTAGGGCCATGCAATTCTCTACTCCCGGGAAATTGCAAGGGATAAGAAAACGACCCGGATCACCAAGCTTAGTTGGCAATTTCCTTAAGAGCACTGCAGAGCAATTCTCATTAAGTTGGGTGTTGGCAATATCGAGGAGCTTTTCCTTGTCGCTCAGAAGATCTTTAAACATTTTCGCATATTTAGGCATGTGAGCGAGAGCCTCAGCAAAGGAGATATTGAAATTCAGTTGTTTAAACATTTTAAGAAAGTTAGAAACCTGAATATCGTCCTTGATTTTGAGCTTCTCTTTCCTCAACCTAGATGGATAAGGTATATTGGGAGAAGAGGAAGGCTTTGGAAGAATAGGATCACTCACATCCTTGGGTGGAGGAGGGGTAGAAGGAAGAGGTGGAGAAATTGGGGAAGGAGAAGGATGAGGAATAGGAGCAGGTGACTCGTTCTCCTTAGTCACAACCACCGGTGGAGGTATAGGAAGCTCGGGTTCCTTGGTACCTTTACCACTTCGAGTAGTGATTGCTTTCATCTCCCCTCTTGGATTCGCAACGGTGTTACTCGAAAGAGTACCCGAAGAAGAGGGTTGATTACCTTGGAAGAAACTATCCATCATGTTCCTCAAGTCATTTGTTTGGCTATCCAACGTATTTCTCATGTCGGCTCTCAAATCGTTTCCTTGCTTGACCAAGTCTGCTTTCAAATTGATCACTTCACGCTAAAGATTTTCCACGATCACATCGTTTGTCCTCATGTAGGTCTGCACTTCTTGGTGTAGAGCGGTGGATTGGTTGGGAGGAGCATTGTATGCGGGTGGTTGATAAGCAGGTTGTTGGTAAACTTGGTTGTTACGTTGAGGTGGTTGTTACTGCTTGTGAGGAGGTATGTATGGTTGTCGAGGTTTTTGTTGTTGTTGAGGAGGGCGGTTGAGGTTTTGTTGTTGGTTTGGGTTGGTAGGAGGAAAACCAGGTGGGGAAAGATAATTGTTAGAACGGTAGCTAAGCAAATTACGGTCACCTTGAGGTCTAGCTTGATAAGCAGGTTGAGGATAGGTGCCATATGCTGCATTCACATTCTCAGCAGGGTAGTCTTGGGTGGCAGTACAAGTGGTGTAAGAATGAGGACCACCGCATATCTCACAAGGTTGGCTGACAGCGTTAACTTGAGCGTTTTTAGCGTTGTTGCTGTTGTTGTTGCTGACGGTGTGGGTGACAAGCGATTCAGGAAGCGTGGTGATTTTGTCAAATCGCTTGTCGCTGTCACTAGTGCTAGCACTAGCGACATTGGTCCGAACACTGTTGGTTTGCACACGAGATTTATTCTCAATGATGTCCCAAGCAGCATTGGAAGTCTTAGCCAATAAATTACCCCCCGAGGCACTGTTTAGTGAATCTTGGTCACTCATGCTTAAACCATTGTAAAAAGTATTAATTTGATGTACTTTGGTAAAACCATGTTGTGGGCATTTTCTTAAAAGATCTTTAAAACGATCCCAAGATTCACTGAACGACTCATCGTACTTTTGTTCAAAATTTATGATCTCATTCCGCAAAGCGGTAGTACGAGAGGGTGGGAAAAAGTAATTGATGAACTTTGTTTCCAAATCCGTCCACGAGAGAATACTCTGTGGCGTTCCTTAGCAAGCCAATGCCGGGCTTGTCCCTCTAAAGAAAAGGGAAAAAGTTGTAACCTTATAACCTCTTGTGGAACACCATTGAACTTGACCGTGTTAGTGAGTTGCAAGAATCTCTTGATATGGTCATGTGGGTCATCAATGGTACGTCCCAAGAATGGTTGAGCGGAGACCATCTGGATAAAGCCTGATTTTAGCTCGAAGTTGTTGGCGGCAATTGGAGGTATGACAATTGGATCAGTGTTGCCATCTACATGAGCTTGCAGCAGTTCAATCATTGGGCGATTATCCGGAAGGGGCTCATTGTTGTTGTTATTGTTCATGTTGTTGAAAGGCGGGTTGTTGTTGTTATTATTGTTGTTCGGAGGTGGTATGTTATTGTTGTTTTGTACACCAGCCATGTCTAAGTTATCGAGAGGCTCGGGCTCTTGATAAGACGTGGATCGAGTGCGCATACACCTGCAAAAGAACGAACAAAGAAAAACAAGGCAAAAATATTTTTGGTTTTTATGTTTTTTTAATTTTTTTGTATTTTTGAAAATTTTATATATATATTTTTTTTTATTTTTTTTTTTGTGTTTTTGAAATTTTTTATGAAAAAGTAACGTTCACGGGGAACGGATCCCAAAATCCAAGTTCTCACAAAAAACTTTTGATCTTAACGAGAAGAGCCGGCAGCGGCGCCATTTGATACAAACATTTTTCTATGGGTTCTAATTTCTCTCACAGTCCTCTCGAATTGATCTCAGCCTTAAGTGGAATGATTGTTCTTGGTTACTAAATAAAAGGGTTTGGTTTCCTAATACACTAAATGTTAAAACGTACTTAAAATGAAAACTTAAATCAAAGACAATTACTTTAATGACAATTTATAAAAACTTGAACTTAAAACTAAAATTAAAACTGAAATTAAAGTTAAAATAACAGTTAGAATATAAATTGTGAAATAAAAGTAAAGAAACAGTAAAACAGAAAACAGTAACCCAAAGGAAAATTGATTCGGAACTTTTTAACCTTGATTCGGAACTTTGCTCATCCGGAACTTTTCACTCGGAAGATTGGTTTCATCCGGAACTTTTCTCAACATAAACTCATTCGGAAGATTTAGCTACTCATCCGGAAGTTTTGCTTCATTCGGAACTTAGGTTCATCCGGAACTTTGGACTGATTCGGAACTTTTCAGAAATACTCTTTATTCGGAACTTAAGGTCTTCATCCGGAACTTTTTAATTCATTCGGAAGATTTACTCATTCGGAACTTTTCAGTTCACTCGGAACTTTTTAGAAATAAGCTTTATTCGGAACTTAGGGTGTTCATCCGGAACTTACTGTTCATCCGGAACTTTATGTTCACTCGGAAGATTTGTGTTCATCCGGAAGTTTTGCTTCATTCAGAAGTCTGGGAACACAAGAACAGTCGTTTACCCGAAGAACAAGGAAACAAGTTTTTAATCCAAAAATCACAAGTTTTTCACCAAATCTTAAATAAAACTAAACACAAAGCATCTACTAACCATAAACTACAAATCCCATCAACAAAAACACAAATCCCAACAACTTTTGAAGATCAAAACTCAATAAAATAAGAACTTAAGAACTTGAAGATAAAGATGATGATGAACAAGATGAAATGGAAAGATTAAACAAGACTTTGTATTGATGATTGATGTTTTAACAATAACAAAACAAATATTAAAAATTACAAGATTAAAAATCAAAGATCAAAATCACCAATCACCCTAGTGGTGATGGTGATGAAACGAACTAAAAGGGAGAAAAAAAGGGGAAGGAGAGAAAAACTAAAGCTAACTGGCTAAAATGTGTGAGGGGTGGTCTATTTATAGGCTTGTCTTTTTGGTTGGTGAGTGGGCTTTCTCCCGTTCTTCTTGTCTTCTCGTCTTTTCAGAAAAGTTGACATTTTCGATTCTGATTCAGGATTTGTTGTCGATTAAATTCAACTCGTCTTTTAATTTCTTCGTTTAATAGACTTGAGTTTCTTCGACTTATATAAATCTTCCATCTTTGGTCCTTTTCTTCGATAAATCTTCGAATAGGCCCAGTGACTTCAAATCTTTTGCATTTCTTGGACAATAGACTTTATCTTGAGTCTTTTTCTTCAGTAAAACCCGTGCAATCCCATGTTTTCTTTAATATTCATCCGGTTAGCTCTGAAAACACAATAAACACAAAAACCACGCATAATTCCAAACAAATGATATTAAATACTTGTTTTGGTCTTGTTTTAGCCAGAATTAAGTGGTAAAAGGATGGGTGTTTACACACCTATCAAGGGACACTCCCGGACTCCCTTCACTCCCTCCCCCAACCAACTCACTCTTCCCATTTATGAAGACGTCACCAGGATCGTAGTTGGTGAACAGCTATTAAGTGAGGTGCTGGAGGTGAATGCGGCTCAAGCTCTGGAACGGAAAGAACGTGGTGAGGCATTGTCCCGCCTAACTGAAGAGCAATGGGAGATAGGTAGGTTTCTCCCCCCCATGTAGGGCGCTCCTAAATTTGTTGTAACTCCTGAATAATCTGGTCTGTAACCTAAATATTCGTCCGTGGATGTCCACGGCATTTTATCCTTTTGTAACATTATCGTGAACATTTAGAATAATATTTATAAGTCCGTGGTGGTCACGGCAATTTTGATAGTTGGAAACTTGCTTATATTCTTTTTAGATATCATATATCTGTGTCGCATGACGCGTCATGTCTTACCTAGAATAAAACCAAGTCTATATATTACTATACGTGCGTCTTTACCATGCAAAGCACCACGTGGGTGCGACATATGGAAACTTCTTACAACGTCTTGTAAACAAGGTGTCTAGTAAGGATACATGATCCACGTCACTGGGGTTGCATCCCTCTTATGCGACAAGTTGAATTATTAGGTTCACTTAATCCTCTTACCCCGCCTGGAGGCGAATAGTACATGTTTGGTTTTGAATGAATGCATATGAATAAGAGATAGCACATAATAGCAACAACAACTAAATCTATACGATAATAACTTGCACATAGAATCTAAAAGACATGACAATAATTTGCACAAGAACGAGCCGTGGGGCTAGCTAGGCACCACGACATTTTATTAGAACGTTTACGATTTTTGTTTTGACAAGAATGGAAAATCCTAAAAACAAAGGGAACCTAGAAAGCATGAAAAACAAAAAGAGAATACATGGATCTTCATTGAAGCCAACTATAGCGAAGTGTCCATGCGGAAGCCGTAGCCTTTCAAAGATAGCATCTTTTAAGATTGCAGATATTCCATGTGCGTTCCAGGTCGCGGCCATCCATGTCACGCAACTTGTACGCACCTCGTCCTAAGGCTTCCGTAACCTCATGCGGACCTTCCCACTTGGGGCCCAGCTTTCCTGTATTCTCCGCTCGACTTGCCTCATTAGCACGATAAACAAAATCTCCCGGTCGAAAGGAAACACCTTTAACTTTGGCATCGTAATAAGCCTTCATCCGTGCATTGGACGTGGCCTCATTGATAGCCGCTATTTCTCTTTTTTCCTCCAACAATTCCAGATTAATCCGGAGTTGCTCGTCGTTCGTGACAACATTAACCTACGCTGTGCGGATGGTCGGCATTCCAATTTCTACTGGTATAACAACTTCAGTCCCGTAGGCCAGCGCAAATAGAGTGTCCCCATTGGCTGTTTTAATCATAGTCCTATGTGCCCATAGAACATGTGGCAGCTCATCTACCCATTTGGCACTTCGTTCATCCAAGCGTGCCTTGATGCCTTCACCTAAGTTTCTGTTTGCTCGTTCCACAAGACCATTTGTCTGCGGATGTTTAACAGATGCGAAGCCCTGTGTGATATTCAATGTTGCGCACCAGTCCTTGAATGGATTATCCGCGAACTGCTTCCCGTTGTCTGAGATGATTTCTCCTGGCAAGCCAAAACGGCACACGATGTTTTCCCAAACAAACTTTTTAACCTGTTTGCCCGTAATGGATTTAACCGCTTTAGCTTCTATCCATCGTGTAAAGTAGTCCATTGCGACGATTAAGAACTTAACTCCCCCTGCAGCCACGGGAAAAGGTCCTGCAATGTCAATCCCCCACTGATAGAATGGCCATGGGGACATAATGGGTGTCAGTTCTGTTGTGGATGTCGCGGTACTGGTCTGTGCACTTGGAAATCACTGCATTTACGAATCATGTCGTGTGTATCCTTATGCATAGTAGGCCAATAATATCCTGTGCGTAGAGCCCGTGCCACTACAGATCGGGGACCTGCGTGCATACCGCATGACCCTTCATGTATCTCACTGATCACATAAGTAGCCTGGCGTGGCCCAACACACCGCAACCATGGCTGCAAGAAAGAGCGCTTGTAAAGAATACCTTCTCGAAGCTCAAAATGCTGCGACTTCCTTCTGATACACCGTGCCGCCTTTTCCTCATCCGGAAGGGTTTCATCAATTAAATAGCTGTTGATCGGGGTCATCCATGTAGGTCCATCTTCCTCAACTATAGCTGCGACTTCCCCTTCCGTTATAGACTTTTCCTTCAGTATTTCTACCAAGACTTGCTTGGATAAGTGGGCGAAACTTGTAGACGCAATCTTGCTAAGAGCGTCCGCCTTCTTGTTTTCACCTCTTGGTACCTGTTTGATAGAAAACTTGTTGAAAGTAGCGATGCGTGACTTGACTTTCTCCAAGTATCGAACCATGTTATCCTCCTTGGCTACGTAACCCCCTAGAATGTGGTTCGCGACAAGCTGTGAGTCCACGTAGGCCTCAAGGTTGCGGACTCCCATTCTAGCGGCGATTTTTAAACCCGCAATCAACGCTTCATATTCTGCCTCATTATTGGTGGCTGTGAACTCAAAGCGCAAGGCGTATGTAAACTCCATTCCTTCCGGATTCGTAAGGATGAGACCAGCTCCTGATCCGTCCGTGCACGAGGATCCGTCAGTAAATAATACCCATGGTTCTGCTGGAGTTTCCTCTCGTTGTACGACCGGTCCATCCTCGTCCGGCTTTTCTATCAAGAAATCTGCCAAGATTTGGCCTTTAACAGCTGTCCTTGGTCTATAAGAGATGTTATGCTCTCCCAACAGAATGCTCCACTTCTGTAACCTACCGGCCACGTCTGGTCTGGAGATGACTTGTTTTATTGGTTGATAAGTAATAACCCCAATTGGGTGCGCCTGAAAGTACCGGCGTAACCGTTTTGTGGCAAACACTAATTCCAAAACCAATTTCTCCATAGAAGAATGATTCAACTCCGGCCCTTGTAGTGTTCTACTTATGAAGTAGACTAGAGTTTAGACTATGTCCCTATCCGTCATGAGTACCGCACTTATTGCTCCATGTGTGGCCGACAGATACATGATGAGCTCCTCCTTAATTCGGGGTGCCACTAGCATGGGAAGAGCTGCGAGGTGTTGCTTAAGCTGACCAAAAGCTTCTTCCGCTTTCTTTATCCACCGGAAATCTCCCTTCTTGATGCACTTCTTGAGTGTTTTGAATAGGGGGAGAGCGGACTTCGACAAGAACCTGTTTATCCCGGCCAACTTCCCATTTAATGATTGTACCTCTTTTCGCGTCTGGGGAGATGGTAACTGTATTACCGCGTCCGTCTTTTCCGGACAAGGCTTGATGCCGTTTGGATCAATCATATATCCAAGGAACATCCCTTCAGTTGCCCCAAACGTGCATTTCTTTGGATTTAGTTTCATATTAATCCTCCTCAATGTGTCAAACGTCTCTTGGACGTCACGGAGAAGTGCATCCTCCGTATGACTTTTGATGACTAAATCATCAACATAGACCTCAAGGTTGCGGCCTATCTGTGAGTCGAAGGCTTTATCAACAAGACGTTGATATGTTTCCCCGGCGTTCTTTAGTCCGAATGGCATTTTTGTATAACAGTATACGCCTTGACTAGTATGAAACGCCGTCTTCTCTGCGTCCTCTTCCGCCATCTGGATCTGGTGGTATCCTTTGTATGCGTCTAAGAAGCACTTAAAGGGATATCCACATAAGGATTCCACCTTCCAATCAATCTCTAGTAACGGATAGAAGTCCTGTGGACAGGCTTTGTTCAGGTCTGTGAAGTCCACGCACATGCGCCAACTCCCGTCATGCTTCTTGACCATGACCGGGTTGGATAACCACTCATGGTAGTATACCTCGCACATAATACCTGCATCCACCAATTTCCGTACTTCATCCAATATTACTTGGCTACGTTCTGGTGCCTGACCGCGCTTATTTTGCTTAACGGGAGGATATCCCTGGCGGATTTGGAGTTTATGTTCTGCTATCGCACGCGGTACGCCCGTCATATGCTTGGGCTCCCATGCGAATACATCTAAGTTTGCTTTTAGGAGAGAGCACATGGCCCTCTTGCCGCTATCTGAGAGTGTTCCTCCTATGGATACCTCTTGTTCCGGGTAATCAGGATGGATTGCCACCTTCCAGTTGGGATGTGGTGATCCATCCTTGACGGGAACAGGTAGAACTGGTGTTGTCACGGCATGACATTCGGATGCTGGTATGATTGAGTTATAGCTGGTGACAATTCCTCCTTCCACAGTGAACTTAATCATTCCGTGAGCTGTGGAGGGTACTGCCCGTATGGCCAGGATACCTGGTCTGCCTATGATCTCATTGTATGGAGAGTGTGAGCGTATCACCATAAAGTTCATCCACACCGTAGTGGAATGCTCTTCATTCCCAATGGTTACGAACAGACGCAACTGTCCTATTGGCCAGATGGTGTCTCCACTAAAGCCGATGAGCGGCTACGTGGCCGGTACTAATTGGCTTCCTATTTCTGGTCGTAACTGTACGAACCAGTGTTCGTATAGTACTTCTGCCGATGACCCTCCATCCACATACATACAGCGGACATTGTGTGTTCCAATGCTTATCTCAATCGTGAGAGGTGCATCGGCTACGTCACTTGTCGTGATGGGAGGGAATGAGATTTCTCTACCGCGTGAAAATTTTTGACTAATTTTCTGCCTTGTGCGGCGCTGCCTGGATTGGATCATGTATATAGTCGAAGGTTTGTCCTTTTGGGGATCCTTCTTGTCATGCTTCTTGTTGTCCTTTCCGTCCTTCCAATCCTTGACCAATTGTTTGAGTTTGCCTGACTTGATCAATGACTCAATGTGCTTCTTGAGCTGGATACATTCCTCCGTTCCATGGCCCTTGTCGTTGTGGAATTCTCAAAAGCGATTCCCTTGACGACGGTCCACCGGAGTCGTCATTGGGGGAGGTCTCGGGAAGTTGGCCCCTTCTGTCAGCAAGATCTCCCGGTAGGACATCTTTAGAGGGGTAAATTTGTCCTCCGACCGCCCTCCTTTTTTTTTCTCTTGTAGTCCGAGCTCCTTCCACTGCCCTGGTTGCTTTGACCACCCGACTGTCTCCTGGACTGGTCGTTCGATCGATAGTTGTTTCCTTTTGAAGGGTAGGTCGCGGCTACCGTGGTTTCTCCTTCTATGAAGTTCCTGACCCTTTCCATAAGGTCGTCATACTTCTCCGGTCGCTTGTCATTGAGACGTCTAATTAATTCACTGTTTGTTATGGCATGCATATAATCGGAAATTTTTAGAAGTTCTGGCATTGTCTTTGTGCGCGTGCACTCGTCATTGAAGCGTTCGGTGAAGGCCTCCGTAGATTCCCCAGGCCGTTGCTTGACGGTTGCCAATGAGACCGGGTCCCTATTATACTTCTTTCGTTGAGTATAATTGTTTTTGAATGCAGTACGCAGTTCAGTGAAGCTGTCAATGCTTCGGGGAGGAAGTCCCTCAAACCAATTACGAGCATTGCCGATCAAGGTTGAATTGAACATCTGGCACCATATAGGCATGGGCCATCGTTCAATTTTCGCCTGTAATACAAGGATAAACCAAGTATAAAATAATTTTGTTCCAATTCTTTTCGAATTGATTATCGTTAATTAGTGCGACTCAATTGTTCTTGGTGGAAAATAAAATGGTTGGTTGATTATCTATTTTTAAACTAAAATGTCGTTGAGTAAAATAAAAAGTTTAAAAAAAATTAAACTTAAGATAAAAGCGTGCAATCTTTAGAAATTAAAACGTAAATGGTTAAAAACTTGAAAACTTGGTAAAAATAAACTAAGACGAATCTTGTTTAAAATAATTCTAAGTTAAAATGGCGGGAAAATTTAAAAAACTAAGAAAAATAAATCAAAAGCCAAAATCAGATCACAATGCGATCGTACTCAGATCGCAATACTATCGTGACCACCGATCACACTCACGATCGTAGCCTGGGGTCAGATCGCACTCAATGCGATGGGAAAGAGTGATTGCACTCACAGATCACAACCACGATCGCAACAAGTGGATCGTGGTCTATGATCGTGGTCTGTGATCGTAACACAATGATCGCAATCTATGCGATCGAACTCAAGGATCGTGACACGATCGCACCACAGATCGCAATATGTGATCGTGGTGTGGATCGTAGCCAAGAAAAGAAGTGTAGATCGCACTCAATGCGATCGCAGCCAAGGATCGTAACCAAGTAAAACCCTTCTAAGATTGTAATGGCGTCCAAAGAGTAACTAAGCTTAAACGAATAAGCAGTTAATCCAATAAGCACTTAACAACTTTTAGACAAGGATAAATTAGCACAAATTCGAAACCTTTTGGAATACTAAGCACGTGAACTTAACAATCCGAACTTTAAAACGTTAAAACTTTTAGGAAAGCTTAAAAGTGAACAAGCTAAACATACAAATAAGCCAATAAGCACAAAGAGCTTGTAGCTTATACTTATAAGAGCTTATGTAGGAATAAAAAGATGAACTTTTTAATCACTTAAACATCAAAATCAATCACGGATCATAAATATTTCGGATCAAATGTAAACCCAAAATCAAGAAATGTAGAAAGAGATTAAAGAACAAAAAGCTTCACTTGAACTTGTGATTAATGAAATCCAAATACAATGATGATTAAAAGCTTAAACTTGAAAGATAAAAATAAAGAAAATAAGAAACTTAGTGAGAGAAAGTTTGAAACTTTCTCTCTCTAAAAACTAGAAAGGAAAATGAAAAATGAAAACTAGCTAACCACCCTCCTAATGTGTTTAGGAGGGTATTTATAGGGAAATGGGGAGGTGCATGTGTTGCCTCCTCTTTCTTTCTTCTCGGCTCTTCGTCTTTTAAGTTCTTCGAATTTTCTCGACGTCGTCTCGGGATTAATTAAACTCGTCTTATAAATTCTTCACTTATTTAGACTTGAGTTCTTCGACTTCATTAAACTTTCGCTTTAGACTTTTTCTTCGATAAATCTTCAGAATAGGCCTTGGACTTCCGTTCTTTTTTCACTCTTGATCTTTTGACTTCGTCTTTTCTCGTCTTCTTCGATAAAAGCCCGTGAAAGCCCGTGTTTTCTTCCTTTTTCATCTTTTGGTCCTAAAACACAATAAAAACACAAACCACGCATAATTCCGACTTTTACGACATAAAATACACGTTTTGGTCTAGTTATTATTAGAAATAAGTGGTAAAAGGATAAGTGTTTTCACACTTATTAAATCCCCTACACTTGACCATTGCAATGTCCTCATGCAATGCATTAATTTTAAAGCACGGTTTACATTTTCCATCATAAATAACCCACCTTGGCCTTTATTAAATACTAAACATTAAGGAAACTAAAAAGATAGAAACAAGTAAAGAAATCAAATACTTACATTAGGGTTTTGGCTGCCATGAACGTTATCATCCTCAATTTTCACGTTCCCCATCCCCAAGCTTAAAAACGAGATCATTGTTATTATAAGTTAGCAAACTAACACGAATTCATGTGGGCCAATTATTTACTTTGACTCCCTTATTCCTAGGTGTATCTCTTATATTTTATTGTTGTCTTGAATGATCACGAGGATGCATTGTTGACTTATTTCGATAGTTATTTAGGCTGAAAATAAAGTGGGACGATTTAATCAATAGTTAGCTAAAGGACAAAATCTTTTAAAACTGCTTCTCGGGACCTCTTAAAGTTCATATCTTGGCAAAACTCGCTTCACGATTTGAGACCTTTCTTGGACCGATATTTGGCAGCAACTTCATACTTCAAATCTTTGAGAGACGTTCTTGAAGTTATGGTCTTCTCTTCATAATAGGAATTTCTTCTCTTTGACTTTTTGAGAGATTCTTCATATTTGGACCACGACTTCTTCATTTTTCTCCAATCTTTATTTTGGACTTTGATATACAACGATCCGCCTCCTTTTAGGACTTGGATCTATTTATCCTCATACCTTGTTAGGGCCTTTTTGGATAGACTTCTCCATGATCTTTTGGGGAGTATTTGCTTCTCGTCGTGTGTCTCGATCCTTCATATTGATTTTCGATAAATGATTCTTCACATCACTTTGGATCTTTAGCAACAAAATGTAGCCCTCATGCCTTGTTAGGGCCTTTTCGGACTCGCCAATCTTCGCATCCCGCTTCAATAAGTTATGCCTTGGCTATGAACTTTAATTAATACCGAGCAACTTTTAAACGATCTTGTGCTAGAAGCTAAGTAATTTTTCAAATCATACAACCTTATTTATTGCAGATATATTTAATAACAAGCGATGGGAGAATAGGCTCATAATTAACTCACATAAATTCACGAAAGAATACTAAACTTATAATTGACTCTATCATCTCTCGTTTTCCACAATTTAAAATCTCAAGAAATGAGACTCTAGCCTATTAAATCAAAGTTTTGGGTTTTCGAGTCGTCTATAGGATCTTGCATCTTCTTAGACTCTTTCAAGTTTAGAAGTTGCGTTTTAAAGTTCCCTTGATAAACGACTCTCTAGGATCAATTATAGGAACTTGCGAAAAGTTCTTGTTCTTAATCCGTGAGAGTTAAGACTTTCGCGTTTTAAAGCTCCCTATATAAAAGCCGGGCAAAAGTTGACTTAAACACGTTAAGGATACTAGCTAGAGTAAACTTAGATAAGTAAATTCGGGTTGAGTTAAAATATTCACGACTTTGAAAATTTAAAACCACTTTATTGAAAATTTATTCTAGCAAAGAAAGTAAATAACGATAGCAAATGAAAATTACAAGGCCAAAATAGATTAAAAATTTTGAAAAATGTCGAAAAATCAAATTTTCTGGTTAAAATGAGGGCAAATTCATGGAAAAGACCACTTACTTCAATAGAAGTCCCCCTACACTTGATATAAACATTGTCCTCAATGTTTTTGCATGTGGGAGTAGACTCCCCTACACTTATGACATTGTGCACTTTGTTTAAATCTTTCTAAGGAAAGGACAACTATAGTGATTTCAATGTGAACATATAAGATTGATAATTGTATTTTTACCCCTTTAGGAAAAGGAAGGTAAAATAGGGCAAGTGGGCACGACGATTTAGGAAAACCGTGTGTGAATGACCCTAGAAGTAAGTTCGTTCTCGAGGAGGCACGTGTGTTGTGTAATGAATTGATTAATGATGATTTTATTGCTATGAGAAAAAGAAAATAGAAATAAGAAAGAAAGGACGGTTACGAAGACGGATCGAGCTAAGACGAAATAAAATGGAGATGAACAAGAATTTAAACTTTAACCCAAATAAATGGAGATGAACAAGATGCAATGGAAAGATTAAACAAGAACTCGTATTGATGATTTAATGTATTCAACAATAACAAAACAAGGATTAAAATTACAAGATTAAAAATCAAAGATCAAGATCACCAAACACCCTAGTGGTGTTGGTGATGATACGGACTAAAAGGAGAAAAAGAAGGAGGAGAGAAAAACTAAAACTAACTCGAAGGAAAGTGTGAGGGGTGGACTATTTATAGGTGTTTCCCTTGGTTGGTGAGTGGGCTTTCTCCCGTTCTTCTTGTCTTCTCGTCTTTTCAGAAAAGTTGACGTTTTCGATTCTGATTCGGGATTTGTCGTCGATTAAATTCAACTCGTCTTTTAATTTCTTCGTTTAATATACTTGAGTTTCTTCGACTTGTGTAAATCTTCCATCTTTGGTCCTTTTCTTTGATAAATCTTCGAATAGGCCCAGTGACTTCAAATCTTTTGCATCTCTTGGACAATAGACTTTATCTTGAGTCCTTTTCTTCAGTAAAACCCGTGCAATCCCATGTTTTCTCCAATATTCATCCAGTTGGCTCTGAAAACACAATAAACACAAAAACCACGCATAATTCCAAACAAATGATATTAAATACGTGTTTTGGTCTCGTTTTAGCCAGAATTAAGTGGTAAAAGGATGAGTGTTTACACACCTATCAAATCCCCTACACTTAACCATTGCCATGCCCTCATGCAATGCTTAGTGATAAAGCAATTTACACTTTTCTCATAATTAATCAACCTTGGCCTTATTTAAATACCACTAAACAAAAATTAAAATACTTAAAAGAAATTAAACTTTAAAGGTAACAAAAGGATAGAAAACCATTTTCACTTGAAAATAGCTACATGGAAATAACTTGCAAAGAAATCGGTGACTTACATTAGGGCTTTGGTGCTGCGAAGATTTATCACCCTCAAGTTTCACGTTCCCCAAACTAAGCTTAAAAACGAGATCATTGTTATTATAAGTTAGCAATTCAAACACTTACATACATGGCTTAATTAAATGCTTAAACTCCCTTATTCCTAGGTGTATCTCTTATATTTTATTTTTGTCTTAGAATGATCATGAAGATGCATTTTTGGACTTATTTCGATAGTTTATTTAGGTTGAAAGCAAAGTAGGACGATTTGATCAATAGTTAGCTAAAGGACAAAATCTCTTAAAACTGCTTCTCGGGATATCAAAAAGTTCATATCTTGGCATAACTCGGTTCACAATTTGAGACCTTTCTCGGGCCGATATTTGGCATGTACTTCATACTTCATATCTTGAGAGACGTTCTTGAGATAATGGTCTTCTCATCGTAATAGAGTTTCTTCACTTGGAGACTTTTGAGGGGTACTCCAACTTTGTTGACCACGACTTCATGATTATTTCTTCAATCTATAATTGGGATTTTGAGATACAACGATCCGCCTCCTTTTCGGACTTGGATCTATTTATCCTCATACCTTGTTAGGGTCTTTTCGGATAGACTTCTCCATGATCTTTATGGGAGTTGATTGCTTTTCGTCGTGAGTCTTGATCCTTCATATTGACTTTAGGAATAATGCTTTTCACATCACTTTGGATCTTCAGCAATAAAATGGAATCCTCATGCCTTGTTAGGGCCTTTTCGGACTCGCCAATCTTCGCGCCCCGCTTCATAAGTTATGCCTTGGCTATGAAGTCTTATCATTACCGAGCAACTTTTAAACGATCTTGGGCTAGAAGCTAAGTAACTTTTCAAATCGTACGACCTTACTTATTGCAGATAATTTATTAGCAAGTGATGGGAGATTAGGCAAATAATTACACCAAGTGAGCTTGTGCAAGAATACCGACTTATAATTGACTCTATCATTTCTCGTCCTCCACAATTTAAAATCTCAAGTAATGAGACTCGTGGACACTTAGCCTAATAAACCAATTAAGGTCTACATGGTTAAGGATACTAGCTAGAATAAACTTGGATAAGTCTATTCGGGTAGAGTCAAAATAAACGCAACGGGGCTAACATGTCAAAGATTTCAAAACTAGCTACACCACTTTATTAATATTTTTGACTTATTGCGGGGTATATACATACGAAAGCAATAATAAAAATTTAAAAATTACGACTAAATGGCCAAAGTTAATAAAAAATTTGAAAAATGTTGAAAAATATGATTTTCAGGTTAAATGAAGGCATTTTCATGGAAAAGTCCACTTAAAACTTCGATAGAAGTTCCCCCTACACTTAAGATAAACATTGTCCTCAATGTTTAAGCATGTTGGAAAATTCTCCCCTACACTTATGACATTGTGCACGTTGGTTAACTCAAGTTAAGGAAGAGACGACTAAAGTGATCAATTTCAAATGTGAGTATGAAGAAAATTGAATCACGATAGTTGAGAGATAGAACCGGATTTCGGATAACACGGGAGCACGGTTCTTCAGAGATTCCAAGAGTGCACTTATCCCTGTAATCACATCACCACACAAAGACAAAGAACCTATAGAGGTCCCCCTACACTTAGGAGGTTAAAACATAAAGTATAGATACTCGGGCTGCCTCCCGAGGAGCGCTTGTTTTTTATAACCGAGTCACGAGCCTGACTCGACCCAAAATTAGTTCATGGGGAACGTGGTGAGGGATGGAATCACCTCCTGAGAGGTGTCCTCACCAAAGTACAACTTCACTCGTTGGCCATTCACCTTAAAATTAGGTCCATTAGGTTGAGCGAGCTCGAGAGATCCATATGGAAAAATTTGGGCAATGGTGAATGGGCCGGACCAACGAGATTTGAGCTTGCTCGAAAAGATTTTCAACCGAGAGTTAAAAAGTAAGACTTTGTCTCCAACATGGAACTCTCGGTTTTTAATCTTGGAGTCGTGAATGAGCTTAGTTCTTTCCTTATAGATCAAAGAATTTTCATAAGCCTCATTCCGAAGTTCATTCAGCTCATTGAGTTGGATCTTGCGTAGGTCACCGGCTTTGTTTATATCAAAATTAGCCCACTTCAAGGCCCAGTAAGCCTTGTGCTCCAACTCAATGGGGAGGTGGCACGCTTTCCCGTACACAAGACGATAAGGCGTACAGCCGATCGGGGTCTTGTAAGCAGTACGGAAAGCCCACAAAGCATCATCAAGTTTATCAGCCCACGAGGCACGATGCTCTCCCACGGTTCTTTCCAGAATTCGCTTAAGTCCTCGGTTGGATATTTCAGCCTGGCCATTAGTTTGTGGGTGGTAGGCTGTGGAAAGACGATGGTTTACACCGTACTTAGCCATGACTCTAGCAAATTGGTCATTGCAAAAATGAGTCCCACGATCACTAATAATGGCACGAGGCACACCGAATCTAGCGAAAAGAGCTTTCAAAAAGTTACAAACCACCCTTGCATCATTAGTGGGTAAAGCTTTGGCTTCAACCCACTTTGAAACGTAGTCAACGGCTACAAGGATGTATTTGTTTCCTTTAGAAGAAGGGAATGGCCCCATAAAGTCGATACCCCAAACATCAAAGATTTCACATTCTTGAATAAAATTCTGAGGCATCTCGTCTTTATGTGTGATGTTGCCTTGTTTTTGGCAAACATCACATCGTTTAACCATATCGTGAGCGTCACGATATATAGAGGGCCAATAAAATCCCGAATCAAACACTTTTTTGGCGGTGTAGTTGGGACCAAAGTGACCACCGGTGGGTCCTTTGTGGCAAGCATCAAGGATTTCTGACGCTGCCGGTCCATCAACACATCGGCGGATAATCAGGTCGGCACATTCTTTGAATAGGTAAGGGTCGTCCCAAATGTAAGTCTTAATGTCGGTGAAGAACTTTTTCTTTTGTTGGGATGTCAACCCTTCCTTGAGAATTCCACCCGCCAAGTAGTTTGCAAAGTCCGCAAACCACGGGGTTTCATTAGATTTTGAATTTATAGACATTAAGGTCTCCAAGGGAAAAGAATCATTGATTTCTTTGTTTGGATGATCCCCTTGGTAAGGATCCTCAAGTCGGCTAAGATGGTCCGCGGCTAGGTTTTCAGCTCCTTTTTTATCGCGAATTTCGATTTTAAATTCCTGGAGCAGCAAAACCCAGCGAAGAAGTCTTGGTTTGGAATCTTGCTTTGTCAAAAAGTACTTCAGCGCGGAATGATCGGTGTACAAAATTGTGGTAGAAAGGACAAGATTGGGGCGAAATTTTTCAAAGGCATAGACAACAGCTAAAAGCTCTTTTTCGGTTGTCGTATAATGCAATTGTGCCCCTTTCATTGTCTTGCTAGCGTAATGGATCGGTTGGAAGTGTTTGTTCACTCTTTGTCCAAGAACCGCTCCAATAGCAAAATCACTAGCATCGCACATCAACTCAAAGGGAAGCTCCCAATTAGGGGAAACCAAGACGGGTGCCTTAGTTAGCTTATCCTTAAGCGAGTTGAAGGCTTCAAGACACTCTTTGGAGAAGATAAAAGGAGTATCTTTTTCCAAGAGGTGGGTCATCGGGCGAGCGATTTGAGAAAAATCTTTGATGAATCGACGGTAGAAGCCCGCATGACCCAGAAAACTTCTCACACCTTTTACGGTTGAAGGTGGGGGCAACTTTGCGATAACATCGACTTTAGCACGGTCTACTTCAAGACCGGCTTTGGAAATCTTGTGTCCCAGCACGATGCCTTCTTTTACCATGAAATGGCATTTTTCCCAATTCAGAACTAAGCGAGTGTCTTCGCACCGCTTGAGCATACGTTCCAAATTGGCAAGGCAAGAAGAGAAGGAATCCCCGAAGACCGAGAAATCATCCATGAAGACTTCCATGGTTTGTTCAACCATGTCATGGAAGATAGCTAACATGCACCTTTGAAAAGTCCCGGGGGCATTGCATAAGCCAAAAGGCATTCTTTTGTAAGCAAAAGTGCCATAGGGACAAGTGAATGTTGTCTTCTCTTGATCTTGGGGATCGATGGGTATTTGAAAATAACCCGAGAAACCATCAAGAAAGCAGTAATATTCATTACCCGCTAAACGTTCAAGCATTTGGTCCATAAAAGGTAGAGGGAAATGATCCTTTCTCGTGGCATCATTGAGTTTGCGGTAGTCTATACAAACTCTCCACCTAGTAACGAGACGAGTGGAAATTAACTCGTTGTGTTCATTGGGAACAACGGTTATTCCGCCCTTCTTGGGCACACAATGGATTGGACTAACCCATGGTGAATCCGAAATAGGGTAAATCATACCCGCATCAAAAATTTGATAACCTCTGTTTTGATGACGTCATGTATTTTTGGATTCACCCTTCGTTGGCTTTGAATTGTGGGCTTAAAGTCGTCCTCCATGAGAATTTTGTGTGTGCAGAAGTGAGGATCAATTCCACGAATATAAGAAATCTTCCAAGCAATAGCCTTCTTATGATCTTTCAACACGGTGATCTTTCATTTGCTATGGGTTCAATTAAGTTCTCTCGATATCCTCTCGAATTGATCTCGGTCTTAAGTGGAATGATTGTTCTTGGTTACTAAGAAAAAGGGTTTGGTTTTCTAATATACTAAATGGTTTAAATGTATTAAAATGAAAACTTAAATCAAAGATAATTAATTTAATGACAATTAATAAAAACTTGAACTTGAATTAAAATTAAAATTAAAATTAAAACTGAAATTAAAGTTAAAATGAAAAAAAACAGTAACCTAAAGAAACAGTAACAATTAATGAAGCTCAAAAGAAACTTGATTCGGAAGATTAACCTTGATTCGGAACTTTACTTGGATCCTTCACTCGAAAGTTAATTCGGAAGATTCACCCGGAACTTTGGAAAATAAACATTCATCCGGAACTTTGATTGATTCGGAAGATTTAGGTTCATTCGGAACTTTTCAAAAATAAGCTCATTCGGAACTTTGGTTCATGCGGAACTTTATTCGGAACTCTGCTTCATCCGGAACATTCAGACTCATTCGGAACTTTCTACAGATTCGGAACTTTTAAGGGAAAAAATCACTCAGAACTTTTTAAAACACATTCATTCGGAACTTACTGTTCATCCGGAACTTCAGTTCATTCGGAAGTTTTAGGTTCATCCGGAACTTTCAGTTCGTTCGGAAGTTTCTTCTGATTCGGAACTTTTAAAGGAAAATTCAATCGGAACTTTTAAATAACATATTCATTCGGAACTTTGAAGTTCATTCGGAAGTTTTGTGTTCATCCGGAACTTTTGAGTTCATCCGGAAGTCTGGGTACACAGATACAGTAGCAGAACCCCGAAGAACAAGGAAGACAAATTTTATCAAAAATCAAACTAAATACTCAAAAAGGTTTTACCAAATTAACCATAAACCATCTAATAACCATAAGTAACAAATCCCAACAGTAGAAACACAAATTCAACAACTTTTTCAAGATCAAATCAATCAAACAAGAATTTAAACTTTAACCCAAATAAATGCAGATGAACAAGATGTGTTGGGCCAATGAAAGTTTTAACTATGGCCCTGTCTAGATTTGTTTAAATTAGACTAAGTGTTGAAAGGTCGCTGAGAGGACCAGCGACAGAGACTAGACCAGTGGAAGGCAAAGCCTCAGCTGGCACACCAGGATCATTCAAGTCAAAGACAACGTCAGAGAAGTCGAAGACAATCTGAAGTCAGACTCACCAGCGATTATGGATAGCTGGGATGTCAAAGGAATGCACTGGTGTTCAAGGATCTCTGAGTTGACAACACTCAGAGATCACTTAAGAACCCTAGAGACTTGGATCAAGCAAAGCTTATCCAACCCCTTATAGTTTAGGCGGGAGAATCTTACAAGTGTTTTGAGCGGGACAAAACAAGAGATTCAAAGTCAATGCCTAGTACGACCTAGTGGGACAAAGGTGAACAGTTGGCAGAACTGTTTACCTAAAGTAGTTAAAGGCATGTCTCGATTTGGACATGCATTTAATACGTTGTACTCTTCCATTCAGAAGATGACACGTATCAACTACCCCCACTAAGGATACAACCTCGTACCACTATAAATAGGGGATGAGAAAGAAGTTAAGATTCAACCCTTGTGCTTGGAATCTTTATCTAAGTTCTTTCTCCCACTTGAACCACTGAGGCCTCAGCTGTCCATCAGCGACTCGTTGGTTCACTTGTAAACTTGAGTCTCGAATCAAGTTTACTTGTTCTAGGGTTCATTTCTTGTTGTTATTCAACAGGTGTATTCATAACACCTTGTAATACTTTGTTGATAATAGTTAATAAAGGATTACTCGTTTGAAAAGTATATCTATTGTGTGTTATTGTTTTCGTGTCTTAGTTTCAACAATTGTTGTATTTTGGGACTTTCAATTGGTATCAGAGCGGTTTGATTTATAAAACTTTTCTAAAAACCGTTCTTGTTTTTAAAATCAAGATCCAAATATGAGTGAAACTATGCCACCCATCCCACCACCATTTGGTCAATCAAACCAAGCAAATACTTCCACAAACGCGCCAGCCACCACATCCACTACCATGCCTACACCTGTTGTAAGCACTGGTGTGAATGAGGATGATCTTCCACAGCTTCTTGATAATCGTGGAGGGTCACATGTGTCTAATGTGCCAGCGTTTGATGAAGAAGATTTCTCAAGTTGGAAAAGTGAATTTCTTATATACTTAGATGGCTTAGAACCCTTCTTGTTTGAAATCTTAGAAAATGGTCCTTACGTACCACTGGCTATTACCTCTACACCAGAAAGACCCATTAAGAAACCTGTTAAGCAATGGTCTCCAGCTGATAGACGTTTGGCCAACCAGGACAAGAGACTTAAGAGTATCATAGTCTCCTGCCTACCTAAGAACATCATGAAGTCCATTATCAAATGCAATACCGCACAAGAAATGTGGACTGAGTTGGTTCTAGGGTATGAAGGACCAGAAGAGACAAAAGAGACCAAAATCCAAGCATTAAGACTTAAGTTTAACGCTTTTAAAGCCCTAGAAACTGAGACTGTTTCTCAAACTTACACTAGACTTAAGATCTTGCTGAATGATTTAGGTAACAATGGTGTTGTTCTACCCAAGGCTGAGGTTAATGCCACATTTGTCAATAGTCTGCCTAGGAAATGGCTTAGCCTTAACCAAACCCTGAGAGCAAATAATGCCATAAAGAATGATACTCTTGCTCAACTATTTGGTAGATACAATTATGAAGAAGGACTGATTGACTCTATTTACAAATCAGAGACTGATAGGTTTACTTCTCCTATATCTGGGTCAAAAGCTCTTGTTGCTAACCACTCTTTTCAGGATAGTGACTCTGACGTGGAAGAAGACACAAGAAGTAGTCAAGAATTCCTTGATGAATTACATGCTGAATTCCATGACAGAGCCCTCTTAGCTGACCAGAAGAGATACTACAAAAAATCTGGTAGAGTTGGTGCTGCCAAGATTGACAAATCCAAAGTGTCATGTTACACTTGTGGAAAGACTGGTCATTTCCAAAAGGACTGCTGGTCAAACAAGACATCTTCTCCCAGCTTTCCATCATCCAGCAAAACCAACAGCAAAAAGAAGTTCTCTTCCTCACCTTTCAAGCAATCCTCTCTCAGTGACTCTGAGGGTAAAAAGGACTACAAGGTAAAATACAAGGCCTTGAAAGCTGAGCTGATTAAACTCAACCAGAAAGCTGATGATGCAGCCAAGAAGAAAGATAACAAAAAGACTGAAAAAGGTCTGATAGCTGCTTCTTTTGACTGGGATGATGAACCCCTCACCTCTGAGGATGAAGGAACCACTACCGTCAGAGCCTTCATGGCTGTTGCTGATGAAGAACCAGCTGTCGGTAAGAGTGAGGCTAGATCAGGCCAATGGGTGGACATCACCATGAAAAAGGTACATAGATTACTTTCTATGCCTGAAGGTCCTGACAGAGACCATGTCAGTGACTATACCTTTGTTGACCTCCATTTTGTTGAAGAACAAAGAAAAAATCTGTTAAATAAGTTTCTAAATCTTAAAACAGAACTGAATCTTTGTCAATCTGAACTAGCTAATCTTAAACCTTTTGTGAACATGGCTAATCAACTTCAAAATGAGGTCAGCAAGTTGTCCATTGAAAATGAATCTTTGACTGATGAAAATGCTGATTTGAGAAAAACCATTAAAAAATGGAACCTTGGCCAGTCCACCGTGGAAGAAATAGTTGCTGAAACCATTCCAGGAGATGTGGTTCAAGCCATAGGGGGTAAGGGTAGGTTCAAAAACCACATTCCTGTGCCCAGTGTTAAATTTGTCCCATCAGAAGTCACTTCTCCTCACTCCACCTCTGTGGTTGAGAAGGACTCTGACAAAGAATCTGACGCATCAGCTACTCCCAAGCTTGCTGGTGCTAACCCATCAGATTCTTTGCTTGGCCCAAAACCTGTTCTCAAAACCTTTGGGAACCTCACTTCCAAAGTTGCTGATAAAGCACACAAGAAGGTTTATGTGGCCAAAAACACTGACATACCCACTTCTTCCCCCGAAGAGTTATCTCCCACCAAGAAACTTCTCCTCACCCTGATGGAAGAGGTAAAAGGGTTGAAAGAAAAAATCAACCCCAAGGATAACAGTCCTTCTGTTAACTCCCTTGGTGAAAGCTCCAGCAGCTCTAAGGGGAGAACGCTATTCAGGCCTTGCAAACACTGTGGGTTCAAAAATCATTCCTCAGATGATTGTTCCAAGAGACCCAAGTGTATCACATGTGAGTCCACTGAACACTCTTCTAGAGAGCATGAGGAGATCATCGCTGTTCAGAGAACTCGAACACAGCTTAGATCTAAGACCCCTCACAGGCCCTCTAGAAGACCTGAGCAACCAAAATCCAGAGAAAGTTCTCAGGGATACAGGCCTAATCCTCCCTGCAAATATTGTGGCTTTTATGACCACCACTCTGATGAGTGTGAACATTACCCTGGTTGTGACATCTGTGGCAGCATGCGACATGAAACCAGGGATTGCAACCAAAGAGGGGGAGAAAGGCCCAGAAGACCCAATGTCGCCAGTCAGCGACAGCATGGACCCACTGGAAAGTGGGTTCATCATAGAAACTAATCTGGTTTGTTATATCTATGCAGGCATACCTAAAGAAATCTGTTTGGTATTTGGATAGCGGGTGCTCCAGACACATGACAGGAATTAAACAATATCTGCATAGATATAAGAAGGAGCCTGGTCCAAAAGTAGTCTTTGGGGATGACTCCTCAGGGGCCACTGAAGGATATGGCTCAGTGGATTGCAATGGAATTACCTTCACAAGGGTCGCCTATGTAAATGGTTTGAAGCACAACCTTATTAGCATCAGTCAACTCTGCGATGCTGGGTTTAAGGTTCTGTTCACAAAGACCCAAGGAACTATCTTCAATCAGGACGATGATGTCGTTCTAATTGCACCCAGAAGAAGGGATGTCTATGTCATTGACATGACGTCATCCCCTGAAGGAGAGAACACCTGTCTCTTTGCCAAAGCATCTGATAGCGAAAATTGGCTCTGGCATAAGAGACTCTCCCATCTCAACTTCAAAAACATCAACAAACTGGCAAAGAATGACTTGGTAGCTGGACTTCCCTCTCTGACCTTCAGCAAGGACAGACCCTGCTCAGCCTGCGAGAAAGGGAAGCATCACAGGGCTTCATTCAAAACAAAACAATCATTCTCCATTAACAAGTGCCTTCATCTTCTTCACATGGACTTGTTTGGACCAGTTAAACCTCAATCCCTCAATTACAACAAATATACCTTGGTCATTGTAGATGAATTCTCCAGATACACATGGGTATTCTTTCTTAAGAGAAAGAGTGATGCTGCTGAAAGAATCATGTCCTTCATCAGAGAAATAGAAAACCTCAATGACTGCAGGGTAAAGGCTATCAGAAGCGACAATGGCACAGAATTCAAAAACCATGCCATGGAAGCCTTTTGTGATGAAAAGGGTATATCACAGAACTTCTCAAACCCAGGAACCCCTGAGCAAAACGGTGTCGCTGAAAGAAGAAACAAAACACTCATTGAAGCTGCCAGAACGATGCTCAGCGAATCTAGACTTCCTAAACAATTCTGGGGAGAGGCTGTGTACACAGCATGCTACACACAAAACAGATCCATTATTGTGAAGAGACATGGCATGAAGTGTATAGGAAGAGAGCCCCTGATGTAAGCTACTTCCATGTCTTTGGTTGCTCTGTTTTCATTCACAATTACACAGATCACCTGGGTAAATTTGATGAAAAATCAGATGATGGATTCTTCCTTGGATACTCTCCCACCTCCAGATCTTTCAGAGTATTCAATATTCGCAGGCAAGAACTAGAAGAGTCCATTCATGTCACCTTTAATGAAGCTGACGCTGTTATAACACACACCAACTCAGAGGATTGTGACATTGACTTCAACGAAGTTAAATCTTATCCCAAAGATGATTTCTCAAATCCCAAGGAATCATCTCAAAGTCGTCACAAGGATCTCCCATATGTTCAAGCTTTTGATCCTCACTCCATCTCTGACATCACTCCTGAAACTGTTGGTGTTGAATCTCTTACTCAAATCTCTGAAGAAAATGCTGATCCTGTCACCTTGGATATTCAATCAGATGAAGAGATCATGGACGAAGAGATTACATGTGATGAACCTCCATCACTCCCTGAACTTGAAGTGACTCCTGATCCCACAGAGACTCCTGCTCCACAATCCAAATGGAGTAGGAACCAAGATATTCTTCTAGTTAATATTCTTGGAGAACCCTCTGAGGGAGTCACCACCAGAGGAAAATTAAAATCTCTGGAAACCGCCTCTGCAAATGAATGCCTGTTTGCAAATTTTCTCTCTGAGGATGAACCTAAGAACGTGGTTGTTGCTCTGCTTGATGAAGGCTGGGTTGTTGCCATGCAAGATGAACTCAATCAGATCAAGAGAAACAAGGTGTGGACTCTGGTTAAAGCTCCAGCTGATAAGCAAGTGGTTGGAACAAAATGGGTCTACAGAAATAAAAGGGATGAAGCTGGTATGATTGTAAAAAACAAGGCTAGGCTCGTGGTGCTGGGATATAACCAATCTGAAGGAATTGATTATGATGAAACCTTCGCACCAGTGGCCAGGTTGGAAGCCATCAGAATCTTCCTAGCCTTTGCAGCTTATATGGGTTTCATGGTTTATCAGATGGATGTGAAGAGTGCCTTTCTTAATGGGAAACTTGCAGAGGAAGTATATGTCAGTCAACCCCCAGGGTTTGAAAACAGTGACTACCCAAATCATGTCTGCAGACTTCACAAAGCACTCTATGGGCTGAAACAAGCGCCCAGAGCCTGGTATGAAACTCTCTCAAAATTCCTTCTTGAAAATAAATTTGTCAGAGGTACCATTGACCAAACCTTGTTCACCTATAGGTCCAAGGGTGACGTCATATTAGTACAGATTTATGTGGATGACATAATTTTTGGTTCAACCAATATTAACTTGAGCAAACAATTTGCCAAACTTATGACCAAAAAATATGAAATGAGCATGATGGGGGAACTAACCTTTTTCTTGGGTTTTCAAATCAAACAAAATTCAAAAGGAATTTCTATTTGTCAAGAAAAGTACGTTAGAGATTTGCTCAAAAAGTATGATCTGTCTGATTGTGCATCAGTGAAATGCCCCATGCTTCCTCCCAACAACTTGGGAGCTGATGACTCAGGGGTCTCTGTTAATGAGACCTTATATAGAGGCATGATTGGGTCACTGATGTATCTCACAGCAAGTAGACCAGACATACAATTCTCCACTTGTCTCTGTGCTAGGTACCAAGCTAACCCCAAGGAATCCCACCTTGTAGCTGTCAAAAGAATTTTCAGGTACTTGAAAGGATCTCCCTCATTGGGTCTCTGGTACCCAAATGGTTCAGGCTTCGACCTCAAAGCCTACTCCGACTCAGATTACGCAGGGTGCTGCCTTGACAGAAAGAGCACCTCTGGTAGCTGTCAAATCCTTGGAGGAAAGTTGGTATGCTGGAGTGCTAAGAAGCAAAACTCTGTGGCTATGTCATCAGCTGAGGCTGAATATGTTGCGGCCGCTGGTTGCTGTGCTCAAGTTCTCTGGATGAAAAGTCAGCTGGCTGACTATGGTATTAATTATGAGCAGGTTCCCATATTCTGTGACAATACCAGTGCCATAGCCATCTCCAATAATCCAGTACTTCATTCCAGAACCAAGCATATTGACATCAGGTATCACTTTATCAGAGACCATATTCTAAAAGGTGATATTGAGCTACATTCCATACCCACTGAGTACCAGCTCGCTGACATTTTCACTAAGCCGCTGGCTGAGCCAAGTTTTACTAGGCTTGTCGCTGAGCTGGAAATGCTCAATATTGGCAAATAAATCTGATGATGACCGCTGTCTCTGGGCATTTAAGGGAATTGAATGTAACGAGGTAGTTACATTTCAATGGGAATGTTTTTAATCAGATATTAAATTCAAATGATTATCTCTTTATGCCACCAACTTTCCCGCTTTCCAAGGGGACAAGTATACCATGAAAGGTCAAGGGGACCCACAAGTTTCTGAAAAAGGTTAATCTTTGCATTTAATGCTCTTATTGGAAAACGGCTAAACCTTTCAAAACCCTTGACCCAAAATTATTTCTTGTCACTTTGAAAATCTTCTCTCACACATACCTTCTCATCTTCTCCATTCTCTCACCACCTTCAAACTCACAACAATGGCGTCTTCTTCACCAAACCAAACCTTCGTTGTACAAGCCGCCACAAACGTTGACTTCGAGATCTCAGATGGCAAGATTGCTTTAAATAACTGTGTGGCCCTTCTTGAACACAACAACCCACTCTACCATCCGTTGTTCCAATTCCTCAAGAACTCCACCATTGGCGAAGCTATCACCAAGGAACCCTCCACTTGTTACTCTCAATACCTTCGAGAGTTCTGGTACAGCGCTGAAGTCGATCCATCCTCTTCCCAAATCACCTTCAACCTTTCCACCCATCCTCAACCTCTCACCTTTGATTTCACAACCTTTGCCACAGCCATTGGACTCCCTTACAACAACAACATATCAGCTTTACCCACCAGTGCCACAGTAAGAAAAGCTCTGGCCACCCTTCAGCCTCATGATGATCAGGAAAACCCTTTCACTGCTGCTGGCTTCCAAAGCAAATCCCTCATTAAGGTCAATTACTTCTCTCCCACATGGAGAACGCTGATGCTGTACATTATCAAATGTCTGGGAGGTAACACTGGCTCTCACGACCAACTGAATGGCTCCCAACTAGCCATTGCCTACAGCTTAATCTGGGGTTTGGACATAGGGATCGCTCACATTCTTTACACCGATCTCATTGCTAAATTGGAAAACAAAGGGAAGAAGAACCGTGGGGCCACCATCTGCTACACCAGATATCTCTCTCTTGTCTTAGAAAATATTCTTGGTGACTTATACACTGATGACACTCTACACTCCTTTCCCTCTCATCATATCACTGCTGCATCACTGAAAGCTCCAACTGAAGATGAAGTGCCTCTCACCAGGCATATGATGAAAGTTGCTGGATTACTTGCTGAGGATGACGAGCCCTTGATCCCTCAACCTGAGGTGAATGCTGAAAGCACGATTGATAAGTCTCTGTCTAAGACCTCTGTGCAATCTACTTCTCAGCCCAAGGTGCTTAAGGAAAAGAAGAAGAAGAGGAAAGACATCCCCCTTTCCTCTGAAACCCCTTCTGTTAATCCTTCAAAGAAGACAAAGACGAAGAAGAACCCATCCCCTTCTCTGGTGGATGTGGTAGAAGAGCCCATTGCTGACAAACAACCAGCGTCTAGTGTCTCCATGTCAGCGAAGACAACTAAGATCCCTCTCCACGCTGATATCACTCAGGTATTAGTCTGACCTTTATTTTTCCTCTCAGAGGTCCACATACATTCACTCTCATTATCTGTAGGAGAGAGTGATGTATTTTAGAGTTTGCCTCAACTCTTAGCGTGTCTGTGTCAGCACCTAGACCTTTAGGACTCTCTGTACACTCTGTCTTCACTAGGAAATGATTCACTTGTGCTTCTAACGCACCCTGATGATCCTTCAACCTCTGGACTGTGCTCTTGGCAAACAACAACCTGAGCACATATAAGTCCCGACCCAGAGTCTCTGCACTTCTCAATGACTCTGGGTCCCCATCATTAATAAAAGAGTCCCAAAGAATTTATTCTTTTGGAAAGGCTGAATCATCACCCTCAGTCTTTCTAGGGGCAGCGATAAAAGGCGACCATCACCCTCATATTAATTCACAACAAAAGAGTCCCAGGGAGTAATCCCTCAGGGGGAGCTGGATAATCACACCCAGCTATCCCAGGGGCAGAGAAAGGCGACCATTCCCATATCATGTTTCACAAATAAAAGAGTCCCAAGGAGAAATCCTTCAGGGGGAGCTGGATAATCACACCCAGCTATCCTAGGGCAGCGAATGGCGATCCTTCAACACTTTTATTTCACATTAAAAGAGTCCCAAGGAGCAATCCTTCAGGGGGAGCTGGATAATCACACCCAGCTATCCTAGGGGCAGCGAATGGCGATCCTTAACATACCTATTTCACACTTAAAAGAGTCCCAAGGAGAAATCCTTAGGGGGGGCTGGATAATCACACCCAGCTTTCCTAGGGGCAGCGACTGGCGATCTATAACTGCATTATTTTTCACAACTGGTCACTAATAACTCTTATCACAGGCTCACAATCTTCATCAGGAACAACTTAACAATGATGATTACTTGATTGCTGATGACAATTCCGCTGAAGGTGCCACAATTGATCTTGATGCCCTCTCAGACTTCGAATCTCTGCCTGATGATGAAGTTCTTATTATAGAGGAAGGCCCCTTCACCTCTGACTTTGAGGAAATGAGCACTGATGACTACAACCTGTCCTCCATTGAGCTGACACCGGTCTCTGTCCCCTCCCTTCCTAATGTTCAAGAACTAGCTGCCAAAAGGCTATGGGAACAGAGACTTAGCTCCCCTGCACCTGTTCCATTTCCCACCTTGCCAAGTGTCATGGAGCTGGGGGCTAAGCAACACCTGGAATACCTCCTCTCACGCAAGTCAGCACAAGTCCCACGAATGAAAGATGTACAGGAACTGGCTGCTGAGGCTTTATGGGAAAAGAGAGGGGATATCAGCATCACTAAACCCAAAGTCACAAACGAAGCTCTTCTCTCTGAGATCCAGACCCTGACTCATGCTGCTGAGGAGCTTACTACAAACTTGGAAACCTCACTAACTTCATCAGTGGAGTCTTCCATGACCGCACTGCTTCCGCAACTGCTGAACAACGCTCTGAAGGCACAACTACCTGACCTAATCAGCCAGAGTCTTCAGACGTACATCCCATCTGCTCTAACCTCAGCGGTAAAGGCAAATGTTGCAGCCATAGCTCAGGCTGCTGAACCCTCAAGACTTCTTCTTCAGGAACTTCTCCAAGGTGAACTCAAGGAAATTTGCATATTTGTTCACCAGGAGTTCCTTCGTTTCAATAAGGCAGGTTCAGGCAGAGCACCTGCTGGGGCTATGCCTGAGGGGGAGAAGTCTGCCTCCTCTTCTGAAGAAGAAGCTGATGATGCTGTATCTACGGAGGAGCAGCAGAAGAAAAAGCCTACACCTGAAATACCAACACCCACTCCACTGAGATCCTTCAAACCTGCTGCTGATTCTGTGAAAGATAAAGGTAAAGGGATTGCAGTTGAGCAACCTGAAATTACCCTACACTCCCTTCAAGCTGAAGGTGGATCCAAACCCTCCAAAAACTCTGAGCTCAACAAATTCAAAAGTGCTGATGAACCCCCACTCACCCCAGAGCAAGCCAAAGCCCAAATCCTTGAACATCAAAGGTTAGCAAATATCAGGGCTGCTGAACTAAGGAGCAAAGAAGCTCTGGACAAGCTCTCTCCCTCTGCTAAGAAAGCTCAACTGGCTAAACTCAAGGAACTGGAGGTTAAGAGGAACAACCTCTTAACAGAATATCAAAGACTGGTCAACCAGAGATCTGAACCCGGTCGTATCACCAAGTACACATGCTTCACCAACAAAGACAAAAAGGTGGTAATGACTATTTATAGGGAGAATGAAATGCAGAATTATAAAGTCTCCAGCGACTTCAAACTCAGAGATCTGAGCCTCTCTGAGTGGTTGGAAATACTATCTCTTGCCCAAAAGAAGACTGGGCCTGGTCCTGCCCAAATGATGAAAAACATTCAAGCAAAACTCAATTGGGTAAGAGATACTGCAAAGAAGCTGAAGGTACCCCTACCTCCACAGCTTTCCTCTCAATCATCTTCTCAGGTGCAAAGAAAAAGGAAAACACCAATGGGGCCTCTGACTGAAAGGTTGGTCACTGAAGATGTAGTGGTCGATGGGATGCTCAGAAACTTGGTCCTTCCCAAGGAAATCACCAAACCCATAGAAGGCCAAGTTTACACTGAGCCAGAGGTAGGTATGGTATTTATGAATGGTAACTGTGATTATGCTTTTCAGCGTTTGAATGAGCTACCTCTGGCATCAACCATTCAGCTAATCAGACTCAAGCAGGGCATCCTTAGAAATTGCAAAGAAGCTGATGAGTTCGATTTTGAAATTGAACTTGTCATTAACTCTAGGAGTGACAAAGTCGAAGCCCAGAGAATCTGTGATCAAGGTCTTGATCGCTGAAGAACCTATTTATTTTTGTTTATGTTTTCACCTTAGGGTGCTATTGTAATAGACTAGGTTCATTCTGATTAATAAAACTTTGAGGTATGTTTGTTAAATTATGTGTAAGAAGAAGCTGTGTACTCACTTACAATAATTTTAGACTTAGTATAATTTATAAACAAATAGGGGGAGATTGTTGGGCCAATGAAAGTTTTAACTATGGCCCTGTCTAGATTTGTTTAAATTAGACTAAGTGTTGAAAGGTCGCTGAGAGGACCAGCGACAGAGACTAGACCAGTGGAAGGCAAAGCCTCAGCTGGCACACCAGGATCATTCAAGTCAAAGACAACGTCAGAGAAGTCGAAGACAATCTGAAGTCAGACTCACCAGCGATTATGGATAGCTGGGATGTCAAAGGAATGCACTGGTGTTCAAGGATCTCTGAGTTGACAACACTCAGAGATCACTTAAGAACCCTAGAGACTTGGATCAAGCAAAGCTTATCCAACCCCTTATAGTTTAGGCGGGAGAATCTTACAAGTGTTTTGAGCGGGACAAAACAAGAGATTCAAAGTCAATGCCTAGTACGACCTAGTGGGACAAAGGTGAACAGTTGGCAGAACTGTTTACCTAAAGTAGTTAAAGGCATGTCTCGATTTGGACATGCATTTAATACGTTGTACTCTTCCATTCAGAAGATGACACGTATCAACTACCCCCACTAAGGATACAACCTCGTACCACTATAAATAGGGGATGAGAAAGAAGTTAAGATTCAACCCTTGTGCTTGGAATCTTTATCTAAGTTCTTTCTCCCACTTGAACCACTGAGGCCTCAGCTGTCCATCAGCGACTCGTTGGTTCACTTGTAAACTTGAGTCTCGAATCAAGTTTACTTGTTCTAGGGTTCATTTCTTGTTGTTATTCAACAGGTGTATTCATAACACCTTGTAATACTTTGTTGATAATAGTTAATAAAGGATTACTCGTTTGAAAAGTATATCTATTGTGTGTTATTGTTTTCGTGTCTTAGTTTCAACAATTGTTGTATTTTGGGACTTTCAAGATGCAATGGAAAGATTAAACAAGAACTCGTATTGATGATTTAATGTATTCAACAATAACAAAACAAGGATTAAAAATTACAAGATTAAAAATCAAAGATCAAGATCACCAAACACCCTAGTGGTGTTGGTGATGATACGGACTAAAAGGAGAAAAAGAAGGAGGAGAGAAAAACTAAAACTAACTCGAAGGAAAGTGTGAGGGGTGGACTATTTATAGGTGTTTCCCTTGGTTGGTGAGTGGGCTTTCTCCCGTTCTTCTTGTCTTCTCGTCTTTTCAGAAAAGTTGACGTTTTCGATTCTGATTCGGGATTTGTCGTCGATTAAATTCAACTCGTCTTTTAATTTCTTCGTTTAATAGACTTGAGTTTCTTCGACTTGTGTAAATCTTCCATCTTTGGTCCTTTTCTTTGATAAATCTTCGAATAGGCCCAGTGACTTCAAATCTTTTGCATCTCTTGGACAATAGACTTTATCTTGAGTCCTTTTCTTCAGTAAAACCCGTGCAATCCCATGTTTTCTCCAATATTCATCCGGTTGGCTCTGAAAACACAATAAACACAAAAACCACGCATAATTCCAAACAAATGATATTAAATACGTGTTTTGGTCTCGTTTTAGCCAGAATTAAGTGGTAAAAGGATGGGTGTATACACACCTATCAGTATGTGATGAACAGTTGACTATTTTTTGTTGCACAAACACGAATTTCAATGGCTTATAACTAGCATATAAGTTCACCAAATGACAAATAAGTGATAGCAAACCCTATAACAACCTATAATCTAACAGATTATCCAACTTGATGGCACAAATTCCAACAAAACAAGCAGTAAGATGGAATGACTATTTTTAGCTAGTATATCCCAATTTTAGCATGCACAAGTGTTTAAAACTCTACCAAATAGAAAGCCAGACTAACATACAACCTATTAGCTACCCTATGAGTGGATATAACAGGTTTTAAGCCAAGATTCAGGTCATTTATCCCACCTAAAACCTTAATCCAAACACACCTTTAAATTCATAATTGAACTTTTAACAAAGCAAATGGTTTCAATCTTAAGCCAAATTGATTTAAACAACTTCTAACAAGCATACAACCCTAACATACACATGAACAAACCAATCCTTAACAACTTTCATACAAATTCAGGCAAAATCACAAAGAACTGAAAATTTAAAAATCTGAAAATGGAAATAATGGAATACCTTGTTGGGCCTACATCCAGGCCCAACAATGGCTGCTTAGCCACCTCCAACAGACCCGGGTCTGTGCAGTACTCTTGGACAATCAAGCAAGCTCCAATGAAAAACCTGCTAAGAGAGAAAATGAAGAAACAAGCAAAATATGCAATATCTGATTTTTTTGAAACCTTTTTAAACCTTTTCAAAATCTTTCAAAATGTTTTTCTTTCAAAACACCTTAACCTAATAACTTATACTCCTGGAAAAACAAATCTTGAATCAAATTTTCGCCAAAAATTTCCCTTTTTCAGAAACCCTTTTTCTGAAAATTCAAACACCAAATGTTTGAATAAATTTTAAATGGAACTCAGATTGATTTCACACACATTAAATACCAACTTTCTAAATAACAAAAAGGAATTACTATTTCAAAAATACACCAACTTTTATAACTTAAAAAAGGGATTACATTAAGTTTTGAAATCAAAAATCTGGAACAAGGATAAGGGTTCACATGCGACACCCTTATATACTAGTACATAGAATTATCTAGAATGCTAAACCCTAGTAGCTGAAATCTCCAAAAAGCCCTTGGGTCTTCATCTTGAGATTGGTCAAAAAGGCTCCATGTGATGATGTTGATGTAGCCAGCTTGCAACTTGATCTTGGGACGTTTATTTTGTCCTTGGGGGCCAAGGAGTAACATCCAACCATTGGTCTTGTCAGTTTTAGGGTTTTGAGGGAAAGGGACGGGGCAGGGGAGGGTCTCACAAGACACATGGGTGTGTCTTGTGGTTATTTGGGATGTGGGTTTTAGTGAGAGTGAGGGTAATTAGTGATCTGGAGATCATAAGTGAAAAACCCTTTGTTTTTAGTCCAATTGGGTCTGGGGGTTTTTAGGGTTTATCTGGGATTAAGGGGTGATTAGATCCGAAATGGGGGTAAATGTTTTTAAACTTTGTGTTTGGAGGGAAGGTTAGTGTGGGGTTTGACCGGGTTTTGACTGAGTTTATTTAATAAACTCAGTAGTGGAAGGTGACGTGGGGATGGGTGATGAAGTGGAGGTTTGTGATTGGTGGTGGTGGGTGATGTGGCCAACTGATTGGTGGGGAGTGGTTATAATGTCTGGCAGTAATGGCCCCCCTATTTTCACACTTTCTTCATTCAGTTTTAAACATCCAACAACTTCACAATTACTTGTAACAACTTTGGCTCACTTGTCAAAAATGGCACAAATACTTTACAAACTTTTATCAAGGGCTTTAAATGCACAATTTGCATTCTTCAAGGGCCATTCTTGTAATGTATTCAAACTTTAGGGACCCTATTCATATTTATGAATATTTGAGGGGCATAAAGTGTTAATCTTCAAAAGTTGAGGGACCAAACTTGCCAATCTTCAATTCTTCAAGGTCATTTTTGGAATTTCCAGATTTGGGCCCGGTTCATTGTGCGGCTTCGTTTCCCGTGTTCGTTTTTGATTGATTCTTGTGATCTTTTTGTCATTTCCTCAATATCCGTACCTAAAATTCACAAGCAACAAACACGAGCATATATTTGGCAGTTTTAATGATATTTTATGCATTTTAAGCCCGATTTGGACGATGAGACTATGTATAAAAGCAGTCTCATCACTCCCCCATACTAAACCATTTTCGTGCCCTCACGCAATGCTAGAATAAAGTATCGTAGCACCATCAAAATTCATTTTTATTTACTTTATTGGAATGATAAACTAGCTACACTATACTATTACTACTACTTGCGTTTTAGACATAATGTATGATTTTCATCGCAAAATGGGACGTTTAGGTTCATAGAATAAGAACACGTGAATGCTTCGTTAGAAATAATTTCATCGTCCTCGATTTTCACCTTAATTCCATGCCAAGCGTGCAACGAGATCATTGTCATTATAAGTTAGTAATGCTAACACTACTCATATGCCCTAATCACGTACTTATCCTCCCATTATTCCTAAGTTGTATCTCTTATATTTTATTTTATCTTGAATGTTTCACGAGGATACATCATTGACTTATGCGATAATAGAGATTTAGGTCTAAAAATAGAGTCCTAACGGTGTAACTAAGACCATCAAATTAATAACCCCTCCTAATAGACAACGATGTCAAAAAATTAAGTTGACAAGAAGAATCGACAAAAACACGGTTTTATAACGGTTTTAAACATGAGACTTATTACCAAGACTTTTATATGCCCCCTAACGGAAGGGCCTTATTATCTTTGGTTTACCTCCATCTTTTATTCAACTTCGCCATGAAGCTTTTATTATGACTTTGGTCTTGCCTTGCCTTTTATTATCCGCCTCATCGGTGGTTTTATTAGCCAAAGACGTATATCCTCACGCTAAAGCTAATTTTGGATCTTTAAAGCTTCGAAGATTAAGGCTTGATTCACTTTCAATTTTGCATAGATTTTTCGCCCTTGTGGGGCTTCGAATTTTTGCTTAATTTAGGTGAGCACTTGAAATCTTATTATTGGGTGAAGCTTTCGATTATTCGGGTGCCAATACTTCAAAACCGTGACGCTGGCGATACCTTAATGTCTTCCCAATTTAATTACACGGAAGCTACTAGAAAAGATTAGAAACCCAACAATCCTAACTAAACCGCTAAGTCAATATTTAATAAGCAAAAAATATTTACAAGCGAAGGGAGAATAAGCAAGCAACGAGAACACATGAATTTTTGAAAGAATACGAGTACTCTACGTTTAGCATAGTAACTTATAATTAACTCTATCATTTCTCGTCCTCATTTAAGAGACTTAGCCTAATGTGTAGTTAAGGAATCAAAGCTAAGTGCTCAACACGCACGGTCGAGTCAAAAATTACTCTTATTCTCGCCATCGGAAAATCTACATTCGTGTCTTCAAACACTTATAAAACATGAGAAAAATTTAAAATTTGGCCATTTTTAGCCTTATTTTGCAACAAAAACGATAAACAAAAAGATAAACTTTGGAAAGCGTGAAGGTTTGTCAAGGCAAGTATCTATTCACCCCCCATACTAAAGTTAAACATTGTCCTCAATGTTTCGAGTCTAGGGGTGCAAACACCCCCATACTAGAGACGTAGTCGAATGCCTAATCTAGCATGGAAAGGGTGTAACCAATAAATTAATAGCCGTTTATGAAGTGTGCTATAAACCTAAGGTTAGAACAATCAAGGATATATCATTTGGATATTAAGAATGTCTTCAAAGCAAACGATCGAAGCTCGAGTAAAACGAACACGAGATGCTTCAATCGTGAAGATCATGATCTAAAAACCACAATTCACAAACAACCACGGAACAAAGGTTGGAAGGGCACAAATCCCCACACATTAAACTAATTAGAAAGCAATAATATGTACATGGATAAGCATGGGTCTCCCACACGAGGCACCTTGTTTTTGATAACCGAGTCAAAAGCTCGACTCGAATCCCCATAAATGTGATCATTTAGGGATAATCATGGTGTGGTCAATTTTTAGTGGGGCTTACATGATAAACAAGGCCAAAAAACAACCGGTATCAAGGACTAAGTCCTTTGATGGTGCAAAATACCGGGATCGAAGATGGCGTTCTCGTTTTCATTGGAAAAACAAATCAACGCCACTTCATCGTGTGCCAACAAAAACTCAAAGAGTTTCAAGAAAAGAGATAAGAAGAAATAGAAGGGTGGGACAATGGGTAAGTCATGAAAACATTGAGCTACTCGAGGTAGACTCGCACCAATCAAATGAAAAGATTTTCCATTTATTGCATCGGTGGAAGACCGAGATTTCCCTTTATAAGCAATTCCAGGATCAAATATCTCGTCCTCGGTGGAGAAAGGGGAGAGAACAAATGGGGCTTCCCCCACACTAAGTCCACACAAAGCATCGTCAAAAGGAGAAGACGAGCTTGTAGCACTCAAATCACGTGGTGATGACGGAGTTAGAATTGTAGAAAAATCTTTTAAATTCAATTCACAATCTTTCCCTTTTTCATCTTTTAAACTCTCCTTGTGAAAACCCGATTTGATTATGTCAAAAATATTTGGTGTATCTAAAGCAATGTTAGTCACACTAAAAATTCTCACATTTGAAAAGCGTTTTGGTATAGGTGGTGGTAAGTTTTCAAAACGTTTGTCAACAAAGAAAACTCCCCCATCGGGATCAACATATTCATCATCCGAAGAATCATTCACAATTGGAACCGTAGGCTTAACACTCTTAACCTCCACCGGCGGAGGGGACGGAACTTCATTTTATCATCAACTCCTAAAAATCTATTTGAAATTCTTTTGCAAATGTTTTTGATGGGATTGACATTGTACAAAGACGTGATAGAATACACATGAGAAAGTGTGGAGTTTTGAGTTGCATTAATGACGAGTTCTTCCTCATTGAAACGAAGAGTGATTTTTCTTGCATGCACATCGATAAGTGCTCTCGAGGTGTCCAAAAAAGATCGACCTAAAATTAACGGAACTTTAGGATCGATGGGAATGTCAACAACAATAAAGTCTACGGGATAGTAGAACTTTCCAACTTTCACAAAGACGTCCTCGGCAACTCCACAAGCTAGAATCGTAGAATGATCGGCCATCTCGATTGACATTCTTGAAGGAGTGAGATTGGGAAGATTGAGCGATTTAAAAATCTCAAGAGGCATCAAATTAATACTAGCACCAAGATCGGCCAAGGCGTAGCATTCTTCCATGTCTTGTATAGCACATGGGATTAAAAACTTGCCGGGATCACCGACTTTTTGAGGTATGCGGCTAAGAAAAACCGAAGAACAACTAGACGATTTTTGCAATTTTTCTTTGTTATTCAACATACTTTTGAAGTTCGCGGCAAATCGAGGCATCATGACTAAGGCGTCGGCAAAACTTATATTGAAATGCAAGTCATGAAACATTTTCATAAAAAGTTCAAATTGATAATTATTTCGTTCTTGTGCCTTTTCCTTGTCTCGTCTTGAATGGTAAGGTAAGGGTGGTGTGGGTTGGGGCATAGGCATAGGCATCGGCCTTGGAATCTCGGGTTCCATGATTGGTGTGGGTTCAACCGTAGGTGTGGTTTAAGCGGTACTTTGTGGGCTTGGAATTTGCTCCTTTTCAACCACCACCTCGGGTTCTTTCTCTTTTTCCTTCTCCATAGAAGTACTTGGACGAGAAATGGGTTCTTTGAAAGTTTTACCACTACGAGTAGTAATAACCTTCAATTCTCCTTTCGGGTTCACGATGGTATCACTAGGAAGACCACCCGAAGAAGAGGGCTTACACATGATAGCTTCAAACATTTTAGCCATTCGGTCTTTAAACTTAGATTGCCTAGCATCCGCTTTTAACAACTCTTGCTTAATCTCATGTTGACCTTGCTCCATTTTTTGTTGATTTTGTTGGAGACGTGTGACATTTCCTTCCATTTTATTAACATGAGTTTTAAGTTCATTAGCAAGTTCGTTTTTAAGTTCGTTTTTCAACTCGGATCTTAAGCTAACCATTTCACGTTGCATATTGTCAAACTTAGCATCATTAGCCTTAGCATAATTCAAAAACTCTCCTTGAATATATTTGGTGTGATCATTTTGAAAACCTTGAGTAGAAGTTTGAAAATCACGGTTTTGGTTTTGATTTGAAATTTGCCCATTTCCACTTTGATAATTACCCTTGTTGTAATTCCTTTGATTTCCTTGATAATTACCACCTTGGTTGTTGTTTCGATAGTTATTTGCATTTTGATTTGGTGGAGCTTGATTTTGGCCGGAACCTTGACCGTTTTGGTTATAAGTTCCCGTGGCTACATAAGCACTCGAAGTGTTACCATCCGCGGTAATGCACTCGGAAAGATCATGAGCTCCACCACACGACAAACAACCCTTAGAAACCGCTTTAACCGAAGCGGAATTTGAAGCTTCTTGAGCCTTCCAATGGGACATAAGGCTAGCAAATCAATCAAAAAACCGATTTTCTTCATTTGCTTCATCATGTAAGGCATTGATACTACGAGACGATGACGAGCCCATTTTGGCAACACTCGGTGTGTTACGAGGGCTATAAACCTTAGACCTATTCTCAATTATGACCAAAGCTTCTTCAACCGTTTTACACAAAAAATTACCACCCGCGGCGGCATTTAAATAATCTCTTTCATGATCATTAAGTCCATTGTAAAACGTGTCGATTTGATGTAAGTCGGAAAAACCGTGATGAGGACATTCATGCAACATCTCCTTAAACCTATTCCAAGCCGTTGAAAAACTTTCATTTGATTCTTGTGAAAATTTAGAAATCTCATTTTTCAAATGCGTAGTCTTAGGGGGCGGAAAAAGTTGGTTCACGAACTTCGAAACGAGATCCTTCCACGTCAATATAGAATTGGGTGGCTCTTTCTCTAACCAAATTTTAGCGGGCCCCGCTAAGGAATACGGAAAAAGCATCATCTTAATCGAGTCATTCGAGACATCCTTAAATTTGCACGTGGCGGTAAGACGATTAAATTGGCGGATATGGTTGTGGGGATTGTCCTTCTCATCACCACGGAATTTGTTGTTTTGGATCATCGACAACAAACCCGTTTTCACCTCAAAATTCTCCGCAAGGATAGCGGGAATCACAATAGCCTCTCCATAACCCTCGGTGGGTGCTTGAAGTAACTCCATCATAGTTCGATTCGCCATGGTTGGTGCTTCTCGTACAATGGGTTCGTCAATAGGAGACTCCTCACTAGAATGAGTTGGAGTGGGAGTTTTGTTCTTTCGTCTACGTGCACGTTTTGCTTACGAGTTAGCATAAACCTCACGTACCACGAGGAGACGAGCAAAGAAGATTCTTTTTGGTGTTTTTAATTTTTCAATTTTTTGTGGTTTTTGATTGTATTAACCTTTTTGGAAATTGGTGAATGTATTAGGTAGACACAAATCTACAAATCTCCCCCTTAATCAAATCTTTTGATTAAACAAGCCTCAAGGAATGAAAACGATCACGTGGAGTGAACGCCTTCGATGACTTTAGAACGATGGTGGAACACCAAATCGTTCAAGAGGGTTTAATGAATAGAAACCAAGAAAATATATATGATATGTAATAATACTTTGGGCGGCAAAACCCTCGATTCACTCTCAAAATCAAATACGCACAAGCAAGCGGAGGAAACGAGGCGGCGCGAAGCATTTAAGAGCCTTTTTCCTTTAGGTCGTGAAATAAAACCGCCTTATACCCACCTTATAGTTTGTATTTTTCAAAATCGAGCTTCACGAAAGTATTTATCTATTTTTGCCTTTTTTCTTTGGTTTGAGATTCGAATACAATGATTGGGTAATGACCTCCCAAGTCAAGGTTGTGATTTCTCACGTATTTGGAGTACTTGTGAATTTATTGTTCTACGTATACAATATAGTAATAATATTCACACAAAAACCGAAAAAACGATAATACGTATTAGTAGAGTGCTACTAATACAAATACTAATTATGGTTAGTATAAAAACAACAATGTTCAATCAAAACCCAACACGCCTCCCCGTCAGCGGCGCCAAAATGATAATTGTATTTTTACCCCTTTAGGAAAAGGAAGGTAAAATAGGGCAAGTGGGCACGACGATTTAGGAAAACCGTGTGTGAATGACCCTAGAAGTAAGTTCGTTCTCGAGGAGGCACGTGTGTTGTGTAATGAATTGATTAATGATGATTTTATTGCTATGAGAAAAAGAAAATAGAAATAAGAAAGAAAGGACGGTTACGAAGACGGATCGAGCTAAGACGAAAAAGCGTTCACGTAAAACCGTAAAAAAAAACTACAAAATTAAAAATTTTAAAACTAAAAATTAATTAAAAGCTAAAAAGTAGTCTAAAATAATATAAATAAGAATAAAAATCCAATAAAAATATTTTAAAACCTTTTATTAATTAAATATTCAATTTTAAATGCTAATTAAAGCCCTAAAATTAAATATAATTAATCAAAATGTCCAAAATATTATTTTATTGAACAAATAAGTTACTTATATTATCTAAAGGCTAAAAAGTATTTTTCCTATTATTTAAAAACTATTTTTCTATTTTTAAATCACTAAAAACTATTTTAAAACTAAAATAATTATAAAAAATAATAAAATAATGCCAAAAATAATTTACCAATTTTAAAAATCCTAATTTACTCTAATGAACAGTAGAAAAATGAAAAAGTTTGAAAAATATTAATTTTTTCACTAAAAGACCAAAACAGTTTAATTAAAACCCTAATTAACTTAAATTAATTCAAAAAAAAATGAAAAGTGAACAGTAGAAACTTTTAATACCAAAAATCTTAAAATATTATTCTAAGTCTAAGAAAAATGTTTATACTGAAAAATAAATATTTTTGGCACTAAATGCCAAAAACAGAAACAATAAAAGTATTTAAAATAGCTATAAATCCTAAAAAATAGCAAATGAACAGTAATAAAAATTCTATTTAATCAGAAAAATCACAAATTTAATTAGAAAAATTACAAAACTAAAATCAGGTCCTAACTCTAAAATTAAGGGACTAAAGACAAAATTTTAAGGTTTCTGATAGTGACCTTTATCTGGTTTTGTTTCTAGTGTAGCAGTACTAACAAGTGAGCTAGCAGTGGGAAAGGAGTTCCCACTGATAGTGTAAATTCAATGTCTGGTGACTGATGAGCTTAGGAAAGCTCTTTGGACTGGGTTTCTTTGGACAACAAGGCACCCCCACACCAATTGGGTTGTGGGGAGTCTGAGTAAACACAAAAAACACCAAGTCTTATCACAAAATCAAGTACAAATAGCACACCAAGTTTCTGATTAAGTCTATTGGGTATCTGATGAACAGTTGACTATTTTTAGTTGCACAAACACGAATTTCAATGGCTTATAACTAGCACATAAGTTCACCAAATGACAAATAAGTGATAGCAAACCCTATACCAACCTATAATCTAACAGATTATCCAACTTGATGTCACAAATTCCAACAAAACAAGCAGTAAGATGGAATGACTGTTTTTAGCTAGTATATCCCAATTTTAGCATGCACAAGTGTTTAAAACTCTACCAAATAGAAAGCCAGACTAACATACAACCTATTAGCTACCCTATGAGTGGATATAACAGGTTTTAAGCCAAGATTTAGGTCATTTATCCCACCTAAAACCTTAATCCAAACACACCTTTAAATTCAGAATTGAACTTTTAACAAAGCAAATGGTTTCAATCTTAAGCCAAATTGATTTAAACAACTTCTAACAAGCATACAACCCTAACATACACATGAACAAACCAATCCTTAACAACTTTCATACAAATTCAGGCAAAATCACAAAGAACTGAAAATTTAAAAATCTGAAAATGGAAACAATGGACTACCTTGTTGGGCCTACATCCAGGCCCAACAATGGCTGCTTAGCCACCTCCAACAGACCCGGGTCTGTGCAGTAATCTTGGACAATCAAGCAAGCTCCAATGAAAAACCTGCTAAGAGAGAAAATGAAGAAACAAGCAAAATATGCAATATCTGATTTTTTGAAACCTTTTTAAACCTTTTCAAAATCTTTCCAAATGTTTTTCTTTCAAAACACCTTAACCTAATAACTTATACTCCTGGAAAAACAAATATTGAATCAAATTTTCGCCAAAAATTTCCCTTTTTCAGAAACCCTTTTTCTGAAAATTCAAACACCAAATGTTTGAATAAATTTTAAATGGAACTCAGATTGATTTCACACACATTAAATACCAACTTTCTAAATAACAAAAAGGAATTACTATTTCAAAAATACACCAACTTTTATAACTTAAAAAAGGGATTACATTAAGTTTTGAAATCAAAAATCTGGAACAAGGATAAGGGTTCACATGCGACACCCTTATATACTAGTACATAGAATTATCTAGAATGCTAAACCCTAGTAGCTGAAATCTCCAAAAAGCCCTTGGGTCTTCATCTTGAAATTGGTCAAAAAGGCTCCATGAGATGATGTTGATGTAGCCAGCTTTCAACTTGATCTTGGGACGTTTATTTTGTCCTTGGGGGCCAAGGAGTAACATCCAACCATTGGTCTTGTCGGTTTTAGGGTTTTGAGGGAAAGGGACGGGGCAGGGGAGGGTCCCACAAGACACATGGGTGTGTCTTGTGGTGATTTGGGATGTGGGTTTTAGTGAGAGTGAGGGTAATTAGTGATCTGGAGATCATAAGTGAAAAACCCTTTGTTTTTAGTCCAATTGGGTCTTGGGGTTTTTAGGGTTTATCTGGGATTAAGGGGTGATTAGATCTGAAATGGGGGTAAATGTTTTTAAACTTTGTGTTTGGAGGGAAGGTTAGTGTGGGGTTTGACCGGGTTTTGACTGAGTTTATTTAATAAACTCAGTAGTGGAAGGTGACGTGGGGATGGGTGATGAAGTGGAGGTTTGTGATTGGTGGTGGTGGGTGATGTGGCCAACTGATTGGTGGGGAGTGGTTATAATGTCTGGCAGTAATGGCCCCCCTATTTTCACACTTTCTTCATTCAGTTTTAAACATCCAACAACTTCACAATTACTTGTAACAACTTTGGCTCACTTGTCAAAAATGGCACAAATACTTTACAAACTTTTATCAAGGGCTTTAAATGCACAATTTGCATTCTTCAAGGGCCATTCTTGTAATGTCTTCAAACTTTAGGGACCCTATTCATATTTATGAATATTTGAGGGGCATAAAGTGTTAATCTTCAAAAGTTGAGGGACCAAACTTGCCAATCTTCAATTCTTCAAGGTCATTTTTAGAATTTCCAGATTTGGGCCCGGTTCATTGTGCGGCTTCGTTTCCCGTGTTCGTTTTTGATTGATTCTTGTGATCTTTTTGTCATTTCCTCAATATCCGTACCTAAAATTCACAAGCAACAAACACGAGCATATATTTGGCAGTTTTAATGATATTTTATGCATTTTAAGCCCGATTTGGACGATGAGACTATGTATAAAAGCAGTCTCATCACTCCCCCATACTAAACCATTTCCGTGCCCTCACGCAATGCTAGAATAAAGTATCGTAGCACCATCAAAATTCATTTTTATTTACTTTATTGGAATGATAAACTAGCTACACTATACTATTACTACTACTTGCGTTTTAGACATAATGTATGATTTTCATCGCAAAATGGGACGTTTAGGTTCATAGAATAAGAACACGTGAATGCTTCGTTAGAAATAATTTCATCGTCCTCGATTTTCACCTTAATTCCATGCCAAGCGTGCAACGAGATCATTGTCATTATAAGTTAGTAATGCTAACACTACTCATATGCCCTAATCACGTACTTATCCTCCCATTATTCCTAAGTTGTATCTCTTATATTTTATTTTGTCTTGAATGTTTCACGAGGATACATATAGAGATTTAGGTCTAAAAATAGAGTCCTAACGGTGTAACTAAGACCATCAAATCAATAACCCCTCCTAATAGACAACGATGTCAAAAAATTAAGTTGACAAGAAGAATCGATAAACACGGTTTTATAACGGTTTTAAACATGAGACTTATTACCAAGACTTTTATATGCCCCCTAACGGAAGGGCCTTATTATCTTTGGTTTACCTCCATCTTTTATTCAACTTCGCCATGAAGCTTTTATTATGACTTCGGTCTTGCCTTGCCTTTTATTATCCGCCTCATCGGTGGTTTTATTAGCCAAAGACGTATATCCTCACGCTAAAGCTAATTTTGGATCTTTAAAGCTTCGAAGATTAAGGCTTGATTCACTTTCAATTTTGCATAGATTTTTCGGCCTTGTGGGGCTTCGAATTTTTGCTTAATTTAGGTGAGCACTTGAAATCTTATTATTGGGTGAAGCTTTCGATTATTCGGGTGCCAATACTTCAAAACCGTGACGCTGGCGATACCTTAATGTCTTCAAAATTTAATTACACGGAAGCTACTAGAAAAGATTAGAAACCCAACAATCCTAACTAAACCGCTAAGTCAATATTTATTAAGCAAAATATATTTACAAGCGAAGGGAGAATAAGCAAGCAACGAGAACACATGAGTTTTTGAAAGAATACGAGTACTCTACGTTTAGCATAGTAACTTATAATTAACTCTATCATTTCTCGTCCTCATTTAAGAGACTTAGCCTAATGTGTAGTTAAGGAATCAAAGCTAAGTGCTCAACACGCACAGTCGAGTCAAAAATTACTCTTATTCTCACCATCGGAAAATCTACATTCGTGTCTTCAAACACTTATAAAACATGAGAAAATTTTAAAATTTGGCCATTTTTAGCCTTATTTTGCAACAAAAACGATAAACAAAAAGATAAACTTTGGAAAGCGTGAAGGTTTGGCAAGGCAAGTATCTATTCAACCCCCATACTAAAGTTAAACATTGTCCTCAATGTTTCGAGTCTAGGGGTGCAAACACCCCTATACTAGAGACGTAGTCGAATGCCTAATCTAGCATGGAAAGGGTGTGACCAATAAATTAATAGCCGTTTATGAAGTGTGCTATAAACCTAAGGTTAGAACTATCAAGGATATATCATTTGGATATTAAGAAAGTCTTCAAAGCAAACGATCGAAGCTCGAGTAAAACGAACACGAGATGCTTCAATCGTGAAGATCATGATCTAAAAACCACAATTCACAAACAACCACAGAACAAAGGTTGGAAGGGCACAAATCCCCACACATTAATCTAATTAGAAAGCAATAATATGTACATGGATAAGCATGGGTCTCCCCCACAAGGCACCTTGTTTTTGATAACCGAGTCAAAAGCTCGACTCGAATCCCCATAAATGTGATCATTTAGGGATAATCATGGTGTGGTCAATTTTTAGTGGGGCTTACATGATAAACAAGGCCCAAAAACAACCGGTATTAAGGACTAAGTCCTTTGATGGTGCAAAATACCGGGATCGAAGATGGCGTTCTCGTTTTCATTGGAAAAACAAATCAACGCCACTTCATCGTGTGCCAACAAAAACTCAAAGAGTTTCAAGAAAAGAGATAAGAAGAAATATAAGGGTGGGACAATGGGTAAGTCATGAAAACATTGAGCTACTCGAGGTAGACTCGCACCAATCAAATGAAAAGATTTTCCATTTATTGCATCGGTGGAAGACCGTGATTTCCCTTTATAAGCAATTCCAGGATCAAATATCTCGTCCTCGGTGGAGAAAGGGGAGGGAACAAATGGGGCTTCCCCACACTAAGTCCACACAAAGCATCGTCAAAAGGAGAAGACGAGCTTGTAGCACTCAAATCACGTGGTGATGACGGAGTTAGAATTGTAGAAAAATCTTTTAAATTCAATTCACAATCTTTCCCTTTTTCATCTTTTAAACTCTCCTTGTGAAAACCCGATTTGATTATGTCAAAAATATTTGGTGTATCTAAAGCAATGTTAGTCACACTAAAAATTCTCACATTTGAAAAGCGTTTTGGTATAGGTGGTGGTAAGTTTTCAAAACGTTTGTCGACAAAGAAAACTCCCCCATCGGGATCAACATATTCATCATCCGAAGAATCATTCACAATTGGAACCGTAGGCTTAACACTCTTAACCTCCACCGGCGGAGGGGACGGAACTTCATTTTTATCATCAACTCCTAAAACTCTATTTGGAATTCTTTTGCAAATGTTTTTGATGGGATTGACATTGTACAAAGACGTGATAGAATACACATGAGAAAGTGTGGAGTTTTGAGTTGCATTAATGACGAGTTCTTCCTCATTGAAACGAAGAGTGATTTTTCTTGCATGCACATCGATAAGTGCTCTCGAGGTGTCCAAAAAAGATCGACCTAAAATTAACGGAACTTTAGGATCGATGGGAATGTCAACAACAATAAAGTCTACGGGATAGTAGAACTTTCCAACTTTCACAAAGACGTCCTCGGCAACTCCACAAGCTAGAATCGTAGAATGATCGGCCATCTCGATTGACATTCTTGAAGGAGTGAGATTGGGAAGATTGAGCGATTTAAAAATCTCAAGAGGCATCAAATTAATACTAGCACCAAGATCGGCCAAGGCGTAGCATTCTTCCATGTCTTGTATAGCACATGGGATTAAAAACTTGCCGGGATCACCGACTTTTTGAGGTATGCGGCTAAGAAAAACCGAAGAACAACTAGACGATTTTTGCAATTTTTCTTTGTTATTCAACATACTTTTGAAGTTCGCGGCAAATCGAGGCATCATGACTAAGGCGTCGGCAAAACTTATATTGAAATGCAAGTCACGAAACATTTTCATAAAAAGTTCAAATTGATAATTATTTCGTTCTTGTGCCTTTTCCTTGTCTCGTCTTGAAGGGTAAGGTAAGGGTGGTGTGGGTTGGGGCATAGGCATAGGCATCGGCCTTGGAATCTCGGGTTCCATGATTGGTGTGGGTTCAACCGTAGGTGTGGTTTGAGCGGTACTTTGTGGGCTTGGAATTTGCTCCTTTTCAACCACCACCTCGGGTTCTTTCTCTTTTTCCTTCTCCATAGAAGTACTTGGACGAGAAATGGGTTCTTTGAAAGTTTTACCACTACGAGTAGTAATAACCTTCAATTCTCCTTTCGGGTTCACGATGGTATCACTAGGAAGACCACCCGAAGAAGAGGGCTTACACATGATAGCTTCAAACATTTTAGCCATTCGGTCTTCAAACTTAGATTGCCTAGCATCCGCTTTTAACAACTCTTGCTTAATCTCATGTTGACCTTGCTCCATTTTTTGTTGATTTTGTTGGAGACGTGTGACATTTCCTTCCATTTTATTAGCATGAGTTTTAAGTTCATTAGCAAGTTCGTTTTAAGTTCGTTTTTCAACTCGGATCTTAAGCTAACCATTTCACGTTGCATATTGTCAAACTTAGCATCATTAGCCTTAGCATAATTAAAAAACACTCCTTGAAGATTTTTGGTGTGATCATTTTGAAAACCTTGAGTAGAAGTTTGAAAATCACGGTTTTGGTTTTGATTTGAAATTTGCCCATTTCCACTTTGATAATTACCCTTGTTGTAATTCCTTTGATTTCCTTGATAATTACCACCTTGGTTGTTGTTTCGATAGTTATTAGCATTTTGATTTGGTGGAGCTTGATTTTGGCGGGAACCTTGACCGTTTTGGTTATAAGTTCCCGTGGCTACATAAGCACTCGAAGTGTTACCATCCGCGGTAATGCACTCGGAAAGATCATGAGCTCCACCACACGACAAACAACTCTTAGAAACCGCTTTAACCGAAGCGGAATTTGAAGCTTCTTGAGCCTTCCAATGGGACATAAGGCTAGCAAATCTATCAAAAACCGATTTTCTTCATTTGCTTCATCATGTAAGGCATTGATACTACGAGACGAAGACGAGCCCATTTTGGCAACACTCGGTGTGTTACGAGGGCTATAAACCTTAGACCTATTCTCAATTATGACCAAAGCTTCTTCAACCGTTTTACACAAAAAAATTACCACCCGCGGCGGCATTTAAATAATCTCTTTCATGATCATTAAGTCCATTGTAAAACGTGTCGATTTGATGTAAGTCGGAAAAACCGTGATGAGGACATTCATGCAACATCTCCTTAAACCTATTCCAAGCCGTTGAAAAACTTTCATTTGATTCTTGTGAAAATTTAGAAATCTCATTTTTCAAATGCGTAGTCTTAGGGGGCGGAAAAATTTGGTTCACGAACTTCGAAACGAGATCCTTCCACGTCAATATAGAATTGGGTGGCTCTTTCTCTAACCAAATTTTAGAGGGCCCCTCTAAGGAATACGGAAAAAGCATCATCTTAATCGAGTCATTCGAGACATCCTTAAATTTGCACGTGGCGGTAAGACGATTAAATTGGCGGATATGGTTGTGGGGATTGTCCTTCTCATCACCACGGAATTTCTTGTTTTGGATCATCGACAACAAACCCGTTTTCACCTCAAAATTCTCCGCAAGGATAGTGGGAATCACAATAGCCTCTCCATAACCCTCGGTGGGTGCTTGAAGTAACTCCATCATAGTTCGATTCGCCATGGTTGGTGCTTCTCGTACAATGGGTTCGTCAATAGGAGACTCCTCACTCGAATGAGTTGGAGTGGGAGTTTTGTTCTTTCGTCTACGTGCACGTTTTGCTTACGAGTTAGCATAAACGTCACGTACCACGAGGAGACGAGCAAAGAAGATTCTTTTTGGTGTTTTTATTTTTTCAATTTTTTGTGGTTTTTGATTGTATTAACCTTTTTGGAAATTGGTGAATGTATTAGGTAGACACAAATCTACAAAACTCCCCCTTAATCAAATCTTTTTATTAAAGAAGCCTCAAGGAATGAAAACGATCACGTGGAGTGAACGCCTTCGATGACTTTAGAACGATGGTGGAACACCAAATCGTTCAAGAGGGTTTAATCAATAGAAACCAAGAAAATATATATGATATGTAATAATACTTTGGGCGACAAAACCCTCGATTCACTCTCAAAATCAAATACGCACAAGCAAGCGGAGAAAACGAGGCGGCGCGAAGCACTTAAGAGCCTTTTTCCTTTAGGTCGTGAAATACAACCTCCTTATACCCACCTTATAGTTTGTATTTTTCAAAATCGAGCTTCACGAAAGTATTTATCTATTTTTGCCTTTTTTCTTTGGTTTGAGATTCGAATACAATGATTGGGTAATGACCTCCCAAGTCAAGGTTGTGATTTCTCACGTATTTGGAGTACTTGTGAATTTATTGTTCTACGTATACAATATAGTAATAATATTCACACAAAAACTGAAAAACGATAATACGTATTAGTAGAGTGCTACTAATTCAAATACTAATTATGGTTAGTATAAAAACAACAATGTTCAATCAAAACACAACACGCCTCCCCGGCAGCGGCGCCAAAATGATAATTGTATTTTTACCCCTTTAGGAAAAGGAAGGTAAAATAGGGCAAGTGGGCACGACGATTTAGGAAAACCGTGTGTGAATGACCCTAGAAGTAAGTTCGTTCTCGAGGAGGCACGTGTGTTGTGTAATGAATTGATTAATGATGATTTTATTGCTATGAGAAAAAGAAAATAGAAATAAGAAAGAAAGGACGGTTACGAAGACGGATCAAGCTATGACGAAAAAGCGTTCACGTAAAACCGTAAAAAAAAACTACAAAATTAAAAATTTTAAAACTAAAATTAATTAAAAGCTAAAAAGTAGTCTAAAATAATATAAATAAGAATAAAAATCCAATAAAAATATTTTAAAACCTTTTATTAATTAAATATTCAATTTTAAATGCTAATTAAAGCCCTAAAATTAAATATAATTAATCAAAATGTCCAAAATATTATTTTATTGAACAAATAACTTACTTATATTATCTAAAGGCTAAAAAGTATTTTTCCTAATATTTAAAAACTATTTTTCTATTTTTAAATCACTAAAAACTATTTTAAAACTAAAATAATTATAAAAGATAATAAAATAGTGCCAAAAATAATTTACCAATTTTAAAAATCCTAATTTACTCTAATGAATAGTAGAAAATTGAAAAAGTTTGAAAAATATTAAATTTTTCACTAAAAGACAAAAATAGTTTAATTAAAACCCTTATTACCTTAAATTAATTCAAAAAAAAAATAAATGAAAAGTGAACAGTAGAAACTTTTAATACCAAAAATCTTAAAATATTATTCTAAGTCTAAGAAAAATGTTTATACTGAAAAATAAATATTTTTGGCACTAAATGCCAAAAACAGAAACAATAAAAGTATTTAAAATAGCTATAATTCCTAAAAAAATACCAAATGAACAGTAATAAAAATTCTATTTAATCAAAAAAATCACAAATTTAATTAGAAAAATTACAAAACTAAAATCAGGTCCTAACTCTAAAATTAAGGCACTAAAGACAAAATTTTAAGGTTTCTGATAGTGATCTTTATCTGGTTTTGTTTTCTAGTGTAGCAGTACTAACAAGTGAGCTAGCAGTGGGAAAGGAGTTCCCACTGATAGTGTAAATTCAATGTCTGGTGACTGATGAGCTTAGGAAAGCTCTTTGGACTGGGTTTCTTTGGACAGCAAGGCACCCCCACACCAATTGGGTTGTGGGGAGTCTGAGTAAACACAAAAAACACCAAGTCTTATCACAAAATCAAGTACAAATAGCACACTAAGTTTCTGATTAAGTCTATTGGGTATCTGATGAATAGTTGACTATTTTTAGTTGCACAAACACGAATTTCAATGGCTTATAACTAGCACATAAGTTCACCAAATGACAAATAAGTGATAGCAAACCCTAGAACAACCTATAATCTAACAGATTATCCAACTTGATGGCACAAATTCCAACAAAACAAGCAGTAAGATGGAATGACTGTTTTTAGCTAGTATATCCCAATTTTAGCATGCACAAGTGTTTAAAACTCTACCAAATAGAAAGCCAGACTAACATACAACCTATTAGCTACCCTATGAGTGGATATAACAGGTTTTAAGCCAAGATTTAGGTCATTTATCCCACCTAAAACCTTAATCCAAACACACCTTTAAATTCAGAATTGAACTTTTAACAAAGCAAATGGTTTCAATCTTAAGCCAAATTGATTTAAACAACTTCTAACAAGCATACAACCCTAACATACACATGAACAAACCAATCCTTAACAACTTTCATACAAATTCAGGCAAAATCACAAAGAACTGAAAATTTAAAAATCTGAAAATGGAAACAAGGGACTACCTTGTTGGGCCTACATCCAGGCCCAACAATGGCTGCTTAGCCACCTCCAACAGACCCGGGTCTGTGCAGTACTCTTGGACAATCAAGCAAGCTCCAATGAAAAACCTGCTAAGAGATAAAATGAAGAAACAAGCAAAATATGCAATATCTGATTTTTTTTAAACCTTTTTAAACCTTTTCAAAATCTTTCCAAATGTTTTTCTTTCAAAACACCTTAACCTAATAACTTATACTCCTGGAAAAACAAATCTTGAATCAAATTTTCACCAAAAATTTCCCTTTTTTAGAAACCCTTTTTCTGAAAATTCAAACACCAAATGTTTGAATAAATTTTAAATGGAACTCAGATTGATTTCACACACATTAAATACCAACTTTCTAAATAACAAAAAGGAATTACTATTTCAAAAATACACCAACTTTTATAACTTAAAAAAGGGATTACATTAAGTTTTGAAATCAAAAATCTGGAACAAGGATAAGGGTTCACATGCGACACCATTATATACTAGTACATAGAATTATCTAGAATGCTAAACCCTAGTAGATGAAATCTCCAAAAATCCCTTGGGTCTTCATCTTGAAATTGGTCAAAAAGGCTCCATGTGATGATGTTGATGTAGCCAGCTTGCAACTTGATCTTGGGACGTTTATTTTGTCCTTGGGGGCCAAGGAGTAACATCCAACCATTGGTCTTGTCGGTTTTAGGGTTTTGAGGGAAAGGGACGGGGCAGGGGAGGGTCCCACAAGACACATGGGTGTGTCTTGTGGTGATTTGGGATGTGGGTTTTAGTGAGAGTGAGGGTAATTAGTGATCTAGAGATCATAAGTGAAAAACCCTTTGTTTTTAGTCCAATTGGGTCTGGGGGTTTTTAGGGTTTATCTGGGATTAAGGGGTGATTAGATCCGAAATGGGGGTAAATGTTTTTAAACTTTGTGTTTGGAGGGAAGGTTAGTGTGGGGTTTGACCGGGTTTTGACTGAGTTTATTTAATAAACTCAGTAGTGGAAGGTGACGTGGGGATGGGTGATGAAGTGGAGGTTTGTGATTGGTGGTGGTGGGTGATGTGGCCAACTGATTGGTGGGGAGTGGTTATAATGTCTGGCAGTAATAGCCCCCTATTTTCACACTTCATTCAGTTTTAAACATCCAACAACTTCACAATTACTTGTAACAACTTTGGCTCACTTGTCAAAAATGGCACAAATACTTTACAAACTTTTATCAAGGGCTTTAAATGCACAATTTGCATTCTTCAAGGGCCATTCTTGTAATGTCTTCAAAATTTAGGGACCCTATTCATATTTATGAATATTTGAGGGATATAAAGTGTTAATCTTCAAAAGTTGAGGGACCAAACTTGCCAATCTTCAATTCTTCAAGGTCATTTTTGGAATTTCCAGATTTGGGCCCGGTTCATTGTGCGGCTTCGTTTTTCGTGTTCGTTTTTGATTGATTCTTGTGATCTTTTTGTCATTTCCTCAATATCCGTACCTAGAATTCACAAGCAACAAACACGAGCATATATTTGGCAGTTTTAATGATATTTTATGCATTTTAAGCCCGATTTGGACGATGAGACTATGTATAAAAGCAGTCTCATCAAAGATATGAAATATTGAATCACGACAGTTTAGGATAGAACCGGGAAGACGGGAACACGGGATCACGGTTCATCAAAAGTCATCAAAAGTACTCTTTGAAGCTTGAATCCCTGCACATAATAAGAAACAAGACAACAACCACATACAGGGCTCCCTATACTTTATTATGAAAACGGTAAAGGATAGATCACGGGTTGCCTCCCGAGAAGCGCTTGTTTTTGTTAACCGAGTCACGAGCCTAACTCGACCCAGAACTTAATTTAAGGGAAACGTGGTGAGGGATGGAATCATCTCATGAGAGATGTCCTCACCAAAGTACAACTTCAAACGTTGGCCATTCACCTTAAAATTGGGCCCATTTGGCTGAGAAAGCTCAATGGTGCCATATGGGAAGACTTTGGCGACGGTGAATGGACCAGACCAGCGGCTCTTCAACTTGCCCGAGAAGATCTTCAACCGAGAGTTAAAGAGTAAGACTTGATCACCGACGTGGAACTCTCGGTTCTTAATCCTTGCATCATGGATGATCTTGGTCTTTTCCTTGTAGATCAATGAGTTCTCGTAAGATTCATTCCTCAATTCATTTAGCTTGTTGAGTTGAATCTTGCGAAGATCACCGGCTTTGTTGATGTCGAAGTTAGCCCACTTCAAGGCCCAGTATGCCTTATGTTCCAGCTCGATAGGGAGGTGGCATGCTTTCCTATACACAAGCCGATAAGGTGTACAACCAATCGGAGTCTTATATGCGGTACGGAAAGCCCACAAAGCATCGTCTAACTTATCGTCCCACGAGGCAGATGCTCTCCCAAAGTACGCTCCAGAATTCGCTTCAATCCGCGGTTAGATATCTCGGCTTGACCATTGGTTTGGGGATGATAGGCGGTGGAAAGACGATGATTAACACCGTACTTAGCCATGACTCTAGCAAATTGATCATTGCAAAAATGAGTCCCGCGGTCACTGATTATAGCATGAGGAACACCGAATCGAGCAAAAAGCTGCTTTAGAAAGTTCACAAACACCCTCGCATCGTTCGTAGGGATAGCCTTAGCTTCAACCCATTTAGATACGTAGTCAACGGCTACGAGGATGTACTTGTTCCATTTGGATGATGGAAATGGCCCCATAAAGTCGATGCCCCATACATCAAAGATTTCACATTCTTGTATGAAATTTTGAGGCATCTCATCTTTATGTGTTATCTTGCCTTGGCATTGGCAAGCATCACAATGCTTAACCATTTCGTGAGCGTCACGATAAATGGTGGGCCAATAAAATCCAGAGTCAAACACTTTCTTCGCGGTGTAGTTGGGACCAAAGTGACCACCGGTGGGTCCTTTATGGCAAGCATCAAGGATTTGTAAAGCTACCGGCCCATCAACACATCGACGAATGACAAGATCCGCACATTGTTTGAAAAGGTAAGGGTCGTCCCAGAAATAGTGTTCAATGTCTTTAAAGAACTTTTTCTTTTGTTGGGACGTTAACCCTTCCTTGAGAATGCCACCCGCTAAGTAGTTTTCAATGTCCGCAAACCACGGAGTGTCATCAAGATTAGAATTTATAGACATTAAGGTCTCAAGGGGAAAAGAGTCATTGATCTCTTGATTCAGATGATTCCCTTGATAAGGATCCTCAAGTCTACTTAGATGATCCGCGGCTAGGTTTTCGGCTCCCTTCTTGTCACGAATTTCAATGTTGAATTCTTGAAGGAGCACAACCCAACGAAGAAGTCTTGGCTTAGGATCTTGCTTAGTCAACAAGTACTTCAACACGAAATGATCGGTATACACGATGGTGGTAGAAAGGACAAGATAGGGGCGGAACTTCTCAAAAGCATACACCAAAGCTAAAAGCTCTTTTTCGGTAGTGGTATAATGCAATTGAGCCCCCGTCATTGTCTTGCTAGCGTAATGGATTGGTTGGAAGTGTTTGTTCACTCTTTGGCCCAAAACCGCTCCAATAGCAAAGTCGCTAGCATCACACATCAATTCAAAAGGTAGCTCCCAATTAGGGGTAACCAAGACCGGTGCCTTAGTAAGTTTATCCTTAAAAAGATTGAAGGATTCAAGACACTCTTTGGAAAAGATGAAAGGAGTATCTTTTTCCAAGAGGTGGGTCATCGGGCGAGCGATTTTAGAAAAATCTTGAATGAATCGACGATAGAAGCCCGCATGACCAATGAAACTTCTCACACCCTTCACGGTTGAAGGTGGAGGTAATTTGGCTATGATATCCACTTTAGCACGGTCCACTTCAAGGCCGACTTTTGAGATTTTATGTCCAAGCACAATGCCTTCTTTTACCATGAAATGGCACTTTTCCCAATTTAGAACAAGGCGAGTGTCTTCACACCGCTTAAGCATGCGTTCCAAATTGGCAAGGCAAGTAGAGAAAGAATCACCATAGACCGAGAAATCATCCATGAAGACTTCCATAGTTTCTTCAACCATGTCATGGAAGATAGCCATCATACACCTTTGAAATGTCCCAGGAGCATTGCATAAGCCGAAAGGCATTCGTTTGTAAGCAAATGTTCCATAAGGACAAGTGAATGTGGTTTTCTCTTGGTCTTTGGGATCGATGGGAATTTGAAAATACCTGGAGAAACCATCTAAAAAGCAGTAATAGTCATTACCCGCTAGACGTTCAAGCATTTGGTCCATGAAAGGAAGGGGAAAATGATCCTTTCTCGTAGCATCATTGAGTTTGCGATAGTCTATACAAACTCTCCACCCTGTAACGAGACGAGTAGGAATCAACTCGTTGTTTTCATTGGGCACAACGGTGATTCCGCCTTTCTTAGGCACACAATGGACGGGACTAACCCATGGTGAATCCGAGATAGGGTAGATCATTCCCGCATCAAGAAGTTTGATAACCTCTTTTTTGATAACGTCATGGATCTTGGGATTCACCCTTCTTTGGCTTTGAATAGTGGGTTTAAAGTCGTCCTCCATGAGAATTTTATGTGTGCAAAAGTGAGGATCAATTCCACGAATATCGGAGATTTTCTAAGCAATCGCTTTCTTGTGATTCTTTAGCACGGCGATAAGTCGGGATTTTTCTTCTTCTTTCAAGTCCTTTGCTATGATGACGGGTGACTTCTTGTTGTCTTCAAGGAAAATGTACTCAAGATGAGACGGTAGGTCCTTAAGCTCTAAATCCGTAGGATTTTCGATGGAAGGCGTTCTGAAAATCGGATCATCGATAGAGATATCCTTAGGAGATGGTGAAGAAATATGGTCCTCATTGAGAATTTTCTCAATGGTACGAATGTCTTCATCCCAATTGGAGGGAGAATCGTCATATTGCAAGTCCACATCTCCCAAAGTTGCTTCAAATTCTTTCAAAATGAAATCACTTTCTCCAAATGGAGTTAGTGATGGAGCAATGGAGGCAACGGTTTCAACAATGGGAAGAGAAGAAGAACCACTTTTACAAGCGTCTTTGAAGTGTTCTTCACAAGCCTCATCAAGAACGTCAATGAAATTAACACTCTCGGTTTCAGAAGGTTGCTTAGAAAGTTTTCCCATGTTAAAGACGATTTTATCGTCACCAACTCTCATAATTAATTCGCCCGCGGCTACATCAATGAGAGTGCGACCGGTCCTCAAGAATGGACGTCCAACAATTAATGGAACACGGGGATCCATCTCGTAGTCAACGATAACTAAATCCGCCGAAAAGGTGAATTTGTCGACACCGACGAAGACATCTTCGGCTATCCCCACCGGATAAGCAACCGTACGGTTAGCTAATTCCAAAGTCATTCGTGTGGGGACTAGCTCGGGTAGAGATAATTGTTTCCAAACACTTAATGGCATTAAGTTTATACTAGCACCTAGATCGGCTAGGGCCATACAATCTCTACCCCGGGAAGTTGCAAGGAATGAGAAAACGACCCGGATCACCAAGTTTGGTGGGTAATTTCCTTAAGAGCACTGCGGAGCAATTCTCGTTAAGTTGGGTCTGAGCGAAGTCAAGAAGTTTCTCCTTATCACTGAGAAGATCTTTATACATTTTAGCATATTTGGGCATGTGAGCGAGAGCCTCAACAAAGGAGATATTGAAATTCAGTTGTTTAAACATTTTGAGAAAGTTAGAAACCTGAATATCATCCTTGTTCTACAATTTCTCTTTCCTCAACCTCGAAGGATAAGGTATGTTGGGTTGAGATGAAGGCTTTGGAATGGAATTCTCACTCACATCCTTGGGTGGTGGAGGGGTGGAAGTAGAAGGTGGAGGAATTGGAGGAAAGGAGGAATTGGAGGAAAAGAAGGTGGAGGAATTGGAGAAGGAGACTCGTTTTCCTTTGTCACAATCACCGGTGTAGGTGTAGGAAGCTCGGGTTCCTTTAAGCCTTTTCCACTGCGAGTGATGTAACAACTGGTAATTTTCTTACTTTGTAAAATGACCATTTTACCCTTTGACTTTTTATTTAGTCAACTATGTACTTGAACTGTGTATAAACCGGGAAGTTATCCCGCGTTTTCTGAAAAACTGTTTTATGACAAGTGATGACTTGACACTGAGCTCAGTCATCGTTTTGAAATCTTCTGTGAATCTGACCAGACTGCTGTAACGGTCAATGAATTGACGATAATCCGTGAGATTATTTGTTCTCTGTGAATTACGTGTTTAACTGCTTTATTTTAACAGCGTGATTGTTATTTTCATTAACTGCGTATTTAATTAACCCAGTACGTATTTATAAACATGTATTTTAGTATTTTTGCCATTTATAGTAATAAATCGTATTTTCAGTGAATATTTACTTAACGTATCGCGTTTTCGTATTATACGTCGTTTTTACGAGTAACCGTCGTAAGCATGCATAAAACACTTTACGAAACGTAAAATGTCAGTTTTCATCGAAAAATCATAAAATTAATATATTTCGTCAACTTTCTAAGTTTTACGCATTTTTAAACGTAACTGCATACTTTTCACTAATTACCTAAAACTAATTAACCTTTTTACCTTAAACCTTTTAACTAATTAGCAAAGTGTGTAATTTTATGACCAAAAGGAACTGAACATGAGACAACGTCAATGGATCGAGTTGCTCAGTGATTATGACTGTGAAATCCGTTACCACCCTGGGAAGGCCAATGTGGTGGCAGATGCACTAAGCAGAAAGGAACAATTATTGACACGTAGAGTTAGATCGTTAGCTATGATTATTAACCCGAACTTACCTGTGCAAATTCGTGAAGCACAAACCGAAGCCCTTAAGCCTGAAAACGTTGAAGCTGAGAAACTAGGAGGAATGGTTACTAAGAAATTGGAGACTAGCACAAACGGAACGCTATGTCTAAATGGTAGAAGTTGGTTGCCACTATTTGGAGGACTTAGGAACGTGATTATGCACGAGTCGCATAAATCTAAGTATTCGATCCACCCCGGATCTGACAAAATGTATCAGGATATGAAAAAGCTATATTGGTGGCCAAATATGAAAGCTGAAATCGCTACTTACGTAGGGAAATGTTTAACATGTGCTAGAGTGAAAACAGAACACCAAAAACCATCTGGACTGTTGGTTCAACCGGTAATCCCTATGTGGAAGTGGGAAAACATAACCATGGATTTCGTAACTAAGCTGCCTAAAACGACAAACGGATATGACACAATTTGGGTAATTGTGGATCGACTTACGAAATCTGCACACTTTTTGGCTATGAAGGAGGACGATTCAATGGATAAGCTTACGAGACTATACCTGAAGGAGGTAGTCGCTAAGCATGGAATACCGATCTCGATCATTTCCGATAGAGATGGTAGATTTACTTCAGAATTCTGGAAATCACTTCAGAAAGCGTTGGGTACGCAATTGGACATGAGTACTGCTTATCACCCGCAGACTGACGGACAAAGTGAGAGAACTATTCAAACGCTGGAGGACATGTTGCGCGCGTGTGTACTGGACTTTGGAAAACAATGGGATAGACACTTACCTCTAGTGGAATTCTCTTACAATAACAGTTATCATACTAGTATTAAAGCTGCACCGTTTGAAGCGTTGTATGGTCGTAAATGTCGTTCGCCTGTGTGTTGGAGCGAAGTTGGGGATAGCCAACTTACTGGACCCGAACTAATCCGTGAAACAACTGAGAAGATCGTTCAGATCAAGAGCCGAATTCAAGCAGCCCGTGATCGTCAGAAGAGTTACGCCGATGTTCGACGTAAGCCTCTCGAATTTCAAGTAGGAGACCGAGTGATGCTGAAAGTATCGCCTTGGAAAGGTGTGGTACGTTTTGGCAAACGAGGAAAGCTGAACCCCCGTTATATTGGACCGTTCAAGATTTTAGCTAAGGTTGGAACCGTAGCCTATCGTCTTGAATTACCCCAAGCATTAAGTCGCGTGCACAACACTTTTCATGTTTCGAACTTGAAGAAGTGCCTTTCTGATGAGACACTTGTTATACCGATGGAGGAACTCCAAATCAACGACAAGATGCAATTTGTCGAGGAACCTGTTGAAATCATGGACCAGGAGGTCAAACGATTGAAACAGAGTCGTATACCGATCGTGAAGTTGAGGTGGAATTCTAAGCGTGGACCTGAATTCACCTGGGAGCGTGAGGATCAATTACGCAAGAAATATCCGCGCCTCTTTGACAACACTGGAGCCCATGACACTCCTAAGCTTTGAGGACAAAGCTTCATTAACAATGGGATGATGTAACAACTGGTAATTTTCTTACTTTGTAAAATGACCATTTTACCCTTTGACTTTTTATTTAGTCAACTATGTACTTGAACTGTGTATAAACCGGGAAGTTATCCCGCGTTTTCTGAAAAACTGTTTTATGACAAGTGATGACTTGACACTGAGCTCAGTCATCGTTTTGAAATCTTTTGTGAATCTGACCAGACTGCTGTAACGGTCAATGAATTGACGATAATCCGTGAGATTATTCGTTATCTGTGAATTACGTGTTTAACTGCTTTATTTTAACTGCGTGATTGTTATTTTCATTAACTGCGTATTTAATTAACCCAGTACGTATTTATAAACATGTATTTTAGTATTTTTGCCATTTATAGTAATAAATCGTATTTTCAGTGAATATTTACTTAACGTATCGCGTTTTCGTATTATACGTCGTTTTTACGAGTAACCGTCGTAAGCATGCATAAAACACTTTACGAAACGTAAAATATCAGTTTTCGTCGAAAAATCATAAAATTAATATATTTCGTCAACTTTCTAAGTTTTACGCATTTTTAAACGTAACTGCATACTTTTCACTAATTACCTAAAACTAATTAACCTTTTTACCTTAAACCTTTTAACTAATTACCTAAGTAAAAATTTTGAATAATTTACCCCCCATGGGACCCATTATAACCGGCCACCATACACAACACATGCATACTTGAACCAAAATTACACACTTTGCTAATTTGGTGTCTATTTTTCCCACTAAACAAGAAACCCTAAAATGTCATTCTCATCACACAAATAATTCACTTCACATTTCACAATTCAAAAACACAAATCTCTCCTCTCCCTCTCTCTAAACACACGGCACAAACACACAACACATTTTCCACCATTGTTGATTTTTGCAAGCTCCATTTCAAGAACATCTAGCCTAAATTAAATACACACAAAGGTTTATAAACACATAAAGAAGAATGGTTTTGATTGGTTTGTTGATTTGAGTAGTTTTCGGGTAGAAGTTGTAGATTGGCTTTTGTTGTTGGTGATTATTTGTTGAGTAGATTGTAGATCGTGTTTCCGTCGTTACGTAGAATCGTTACACAAGGTTATTTCTTAAACCTTTTTCAATCTTTTCATTTTCATGCATAATCTTTGAAGATTCATGCATATGTGTTACTCATCATCTACTTTCTTGAAAATAAAATGGTAAAAACTATTTTGGTCATGATAAATTTTTAGATCTATTAGTATTTTGAATAAATCTTTTAAATCTATGTATGAAAAGGTTTTAATTAAAGGATTTATAAAATATATACATATATATTTTTGTGATTTATGAACTTGAAAATAAATCTTTGATTTTTATGATGTTTATGAGTATTTGGAAGGAAGTAGTAGTGTTATTACTAGTGGGTATGCTTAAAAATGGTCGAAAACGCGTTTGTACGAAAAAGTCGTATTCTGTCCGAATTATTTATGGGGTTTAACGGGTTGTAAAAATTGTTTTGACACTAGTTTAGTACGAGATTGTGAAAATATAAGTAAATACCTTCGTTTCGGTATATTATAAGCTAAAAACGGAGTTAAAACGAGAAAGATATGGGCGTTTAAAATTTGATGACGGAAAACTTATTTTTTTTGAGACATACTAAAAATACACTTGCTGTCCATATTTTTAAAGTGGTCGAAAAGACGTTTTCGAGTTAAACCGAGTCGTTTTTAGTGTCGAAATGGGTACTAAATGCTATATATGATTGTTGGGAACGATTTGAGAAAAGCGAAAGCGCTAGATAGATATTGTTGAATGTGAAAATTGGGTTACATTGCGAGAAATGATTTGTTGAGCGTTGTGGTTGAGAGATTGATTGAAAATTTGGGATTTTGAGTCGAGATTTGGGAACTTACCAAAAATGGCAATTTTTGAAATGGCGCCGAAAGGCTGCCGAAATTTCTATGAAAAATGTGTTGAGAGAATTTATTAAGATAAATTTTGGTAAATTAAAATTTACGCCGAAAGGCTGTCGAAATTTCGTTGAGTCAAAAATAAATATTTTTGCCTAAGTATATACGATAAATACTTATAACGATACGATAATTACTAGTCACGTTTTTTAAACAAGATAATGTATGTATGAACGATGAGTAACGTACGTGACGAATTATTATGACTTATTTGCTAGCGCCTAAACTATAGTATTATATTTAGGTTGTTGCTAGAGTGCTCGCTTCTATTTGATCATACTTGTGCGGTTTGTATCGTTGCTTGAGGTGAGTTTATAGTTCCCTATTAAACTACTTTCTATGTTTAATGTTTTGGGATGTGATGAATGCTATTGATGCTTGCTTCTGAATGCAAGTAAAACTATTTTTTCTGTGAACGCTTCGTGAACACTATTTATGAGATAGCTTAAGTTGCTTGAGCCATAGTCCCCACTATCGTGAATCGTTAGTTACTCTGCTGGAGTAAGCTCTTATGTTACGGATAGATCTATTGAGGGTTGACAACCTCCACTCGGGCATTCTGACGCCGGACGAGTGTGTACCATTTGTATGAACGGAGTTATCTTGGCTAGGTACTCTATTGGGGCAAATTTATATGTGCAATCTATTGCATGTACTGGATCACTAGTTTCGATGTCACGAGCTTAGCGCTATCATAAATATTGTGAACACCCAATTTATCCTACACTTGGCACTATATCTCCTATAGTTGCATGTGTACATGAAATGAAATCTGAAAACGTATGACTATGAATTTTTACTTGAAACCTATATTCTCACCAACTTTATGTTGACCCAATTTAGCATTTATCTCAGGTATTTGATGATGATTTGTATCTGCTACGTGAAGTACTTGGAGTCCGCATGCATTCATGACCGCTCTTCGGACATTTATTCACTTTTGCTTTTGAACTATTATCTCGTTGATGTTTAAAACTTTTACATTCCGCTGCATTATCTTTTGAAACTGAGACCTTTCGTATTGTGATGCTTTTAATTTAAATTCAACGAGGTATTTTCATAAAACGTCTCATTTAGAGTCGTTCTCTTGTACCTTGAACTATGATGCTATGACGTAACAGCCCCCGAGCTTCACCGCTTCCCATATCACATTTTGAGGTGTTACAAGTGGTGATTGCTTTCATCTCCTCTCTTGGATTAGCAACGGTATTACTCGGAAGAGAACCCGAACCAGAGGCTTGATTACTTGGGAAGAAACTAGCCATCATGTTTCTTAAGTCATTCGTTTGACTTGCCAAAGTGTTTCGCATATCGGCTTGACGATCATTCCTTTGTTTCACCATATCTGCTTTCATGTTGGCCATTTCCCGCTGAAGATTTTGCACTATCACATCATTAGTTCTCATGTAAGTTTCAACGTCTTGGTGTAATGCGGTGGGTTGGTTGGGAGGAAAAGCATGGTAGGCAGGTGGTTGATAAGCGGGTTGTTGGTAAACTTGGTTGTTTCTTTTAGGTGGATATGGGTTTCTTTGGGTTTGGAATTGATTTAGAGCACGAGGTTGGTTTGATTGTTGCGATTGAGGTTGTTCGGATTTTTTGGGGGAAAACCGGGTGGTGAAAGTTGTTTGAGCGATAGCTGAGCAAATTGCGATCACCTTGAGGACGTGCTTGATAGCCTCCTGTAGATAAGTTACCGTTGGCGGCATACACATTTTTCGGATTGTCGTGAGTCGAAGGACAATTAGTGTATGAGTGAGATCCCCCGCATATTTCACATGATTGACTCAAAGCATTAGCTTGGGCAGTGATTTGTTTGGCATTGTTGGCGGTTTGGAGAGCAAGTGATTCAACAAGCGAAGTAAGCTTATCAATTCTCTTGTCGCTCTCATTAGTGCTAGCACTAGCCACATTAGTCTGAACACTCTTGGTTTGCACTTTAGACTTGTTCTCAATAATGTCCCATGCGGCATTAGAAGACTTAACCAAAATATTACCCCCCCAAAGCACTATTTAGTGAATCTTGGCCATTCATGCTTAAACCATTGTAAAAAGTATTTATTTGATGTACTTTTGTGAAACCATGTTGCGGACACTTTCTTAAAAGTTCCTTAAAACGGTCCCAAGATTCACTGAATGTCTCACCGTACTTTTGTTCAAATGTAATGATTTCATTCCGCAAAGCGGTAGTACGTGAGGGTGGGAAAAAGTAATTGATGAATTTGGTCTCTAAATCTGTCCACGTAAGAATACTTTGTGGCGGTTCCTTATCAAGCCAATTCCGGGCTTGTCCCTCTAAGGAGAAAAGAAAAAGTTGCAAGCGAATCACTTCTTGTGAAACCCCATTATACTTGACCGTATTAGTGAGTTGAAGGAACCTTTTTATATGGTCATGAGGATCATCAAGCGAACACCCTAAGAAAGGTTGAGCAGAGACCATTTGAATGAAGCCGGATTTGAGTTCAAAATTGTTGGCTCCAATCTCGGGTATGACAATTGCATCGGTGTTGCCTTCTACGTGCGATTGCAAAAGCTCGATCATTGGTTGATTGTCCATGGTGACAATAGGTGGAGTAATGACTTCGGCTTGAGCTACATTCTTCTTACGAGCACGAGTACGCATGCACACCTACAAAAGAAAAAGAAAAATAGACAAGAAATATTTTTGGTTTTTATGTTTTTCTATTGTTTTTGTATTTTTGAAAAAGTTTTAATTTTTATGGATTTTTGAAGATTTTTAAGCAAGAAAAATAACGTTCAAAAGTGAACGGATCCCAAAATCCAACGCGTCTCTCACTTAGAACCGTTAATCTTAACGAAAAGAGCCGGCAGCGGCGCCATTTAATACAAGGATAAACCAAGTATAAAATAATTTGGTTCCAAGTCTTTTCGAATTGATTAGCGTTAATTAGTGCGACTCAATTGTTCTTGGTGGAAAATAAAATGGTTGGTTGATTATCTATTTTTAAACTAAAATGTCGTTGAGTAAAATAAAAACTTAAAAAAAAATTTAAACTAAAGATAAAAGCGTGCAATCTTTGGAAATTAAAACGTAAATGGTTAAAAACTTGAAAACTTGGTAAAAGTAAACTAAGACGAAACTTGTTTAAAATAATTCTAAGTTAAAATGGCGGGAAAATTTAAAAAACTAAGAAAAATAAATCAAAAGCCAAAATCAGATCATAATGCGATCGTACTCAGATCGCAATACGATCGTGACCACTGATCGCACTCACGATCGTAGCCTGGGGTCAGATCGCACTCAATGCGATGGGAAAGAGTGATCGCACTCACAGATCGCAACCACGATCGCAACAAGTGGATCGTGGTCTATGATCATGGTCTGTGATCGTAACACAATGATCGTAATCTATGCGATCGAACTCAAGGATCGAGACACGATCGCACCACAGATCGCAATATGTGATCGTGGTGTGGATCGTAGCCAGGAAAAGAAGTGTAGATCGCACTCAATGCGATCGTAGCCAAGGATCGTAACCAAGTAAAAGCCTTCTAAGATTGTAATGGCGTCCAAAGAGTAACTAAGCTTAAACGAATAAACAGTTAATCCAATAAGCACTTAACAACTTTTAGACAAGGATAAATAAGCATAAATTCGAAACCTTTTGGAATACTAAGCACGTGAACTTAACAATCCGAACTTTTAAAACTTTTAGGAAAGCTTAAAAGTGAACAAGCTAAACACAAAAATAAGCCAATAAGCACAAAGAGATTATAGCTTATACTTATAAGAGCTTATGTAGGAATAAAAAGATGAATTTTGTAATCACTTAAACGTCAAAATCAATCACGGATCATAAATATTTCGGATCAAATGTAAACCCAAAATCAAGAAATGTAGAAAGAGATTAAAGAACAAAAAGCTTAACTTGAACTTGTGATTAATGAAATCCAAATACAAGGATGATTAAAAGCTTAAACTTGAAATATAAAAATAAAGAAAATAAGAAACTTAGTGAGAGAAAGTTTGAAACTTTCTCTCTCTAAAAACTAGAAAGGAAAATGAAAAATGAAAACTAGCTAACCACCCTCCTAATGTGTTTAGGAGGGTATTTATAGGGAAATGGGGAGGTGCATGTGTTGCCTCCTCTTTCTTTCTTCTCGGCTCTTCGTCTTTTAAGTTCTTCGACTTTTCTCGACGTCGTCTCGGGATTAATTAAACTCGTCCTATAAATTCTTCACTTATTTAGACTTGAGTTCTTCGACTTCATTAAACTTTCGTCTTTAGACTTTTTCTTCGATAAATCTTCAGAATAGGCCTTGGACTTCCGTTCTTTTTGCACTCTTGATCTTTTGACTTCGTCTTTTCTCGTATTCTTCGATAAAAGCCCGTGAAGGCCCGTGTTTTCTTCATTTTTCATCTTTTGGTCCTAAAACACAATAAAACACTAGCCACGCATAATTCCGACTTTTACGACATAAAATACACGTTTTGGTCTAGTTATTATTAGAAATAAGTGGTAAAAGGATAAGTGTTTTCACACTTATTAGCCTGCGTGTCAAATATCTTTAGGTGATCATCCGGATCACCAGACCCATCATAAGTCTTGACGCACGCCGGCATGCGACGCTTTTTGTCCTTGGAGTAATTCCGTATGCGTAGAGTAAAAGGATCCTCCCTGGGATCGCACCATGGACGGGTGAGATTAGGATCACACCATGGGCGGGAGAGATCTTCCACTTCCGCCTCACGATAATAGGGGCCATCGTAGTACTCTTCATCGTCTGGCGGAGGTGGAGGAGTACGCCTAGGTCGGCGACGCTTAGGCGGATGGTCATCCGAATCCTCTCCTGATGGACCGTGGGAAGGGGGTGGTCCCCACCTTTTGGTAAAGGATCCTCTCTATAAGAATAGCTAGGAGCCTTCTTCATGGTATTCATCCTGTCCCACACGCTTGTGCAGCGATTTAGTTCTGGTTAATTCTAGATCTGGCCGTTCGGCTGAATGATCGGACCTATCTCCGTCTTCACGGGATTGTAGCAGTTCCTGTATAAAACGATCCCCTATACGTTCGAACACATTCCTAGGTTGAGGGGTTTCCTCAAAGAGGTTTCGTTCCTGGGGTCGTGCCCTCTTCTTTTTTTGAGTCTGAGAAGAGGTGCCGGATGCGGCCCTGCCAAAGTTGATCCTAGATTGGAGGTTCCTACCTAGGTTTAACCTGGACACGATTCCTGGGACGATCCTCTCGAAGTTCTGCGTGAGAACTCGAGCGAGATCTTCCTCACTAAGTGGTTCGACTTCCACTTCTTCCTCGGTCGATGGCCTGCGCGGCTCCTTGTTAGGGGGCTTAGGCGCGCTCCCTGGATCAGGGTTGTCCAAGGTCGAGGTTGGTGGTGGGGTGATAGCGGACGTAACTACTCCACCCATGGACTAAAAAACGCTCCAGTTATTCGGTCCACTTGTTTGGTTGCCGGGGGACTGAGTGGGGATGAGTATCCCGTCTCCTATAAACTTCTGATTCATAGGATTTGTGTTCCTGGGGTTTCCTTGTGGATTTCCTTTCGTCATTGAGAGAGATCTTAGATGAGATTTTCTCTAGCTTAGTGTATTGGTCCCACGGATGGCGCCAACTTGTTGATACAAATATTGGATGATCCTTGCTAGACCCGAATTAGGCTTAATTCGGGTTGGCTGAGCTCTGGCTCCTGCACCAAGTGAAATATTTGGTTGGGATCCTGCACACTAAAACAACACGCGTTAGGCTTACCGTGGGAATGTATCCCCCGATTAGACTCCGGCGTGAGAGTAAGTAATCGGTTAGGGTTTAAGAATCGGATGAGAGTTAACCGCTTCACGGATGAGACAGGCCGAATAATGTCGTGATTATCTCAATAACTGCATCCCTCCTGGTCTGGTAAGGGATGTAAATACACTAAACCATGTGGATCTGGTGGATGAATACAATGGTGCCTTGGTTCATCAGATGGCCATGGGTACTTCTATGCGGGTAATATTTGAGGCCGCCTTAGAGCATGTCGATTCCTTGAAGAGAAAAGTTAGCCGTAGAGAGAAGATGATTGAAGATAATGAGGCTCAGATTGCCGCCCTCTAGTCCCAGCTTGCTACTGCCGAGGCTACAATTAAAGAACAAGCAGCACACGCCAATGCTCATGATCAACGCGTAGCCGAGATTGAGACTGAACTTGAGACTACAACAACTAAGGTATGTATCCGTACCACATCATGCCTACGTCACACTATCCTGCATTCTAATACTTGATGTATCACATACAGGTGACCGCGGCAGAATCCTTAGCTAAGTCCTCCTCTGACCAAGTGTCCATTCTTACAAAAAAGCTTGAAGACGTACATGTATTGATCCAGGGTGAGGAGAAACTGAAAGAGGAGCTTGCTCATGAGAGGGTCGTGGCGGAACAGTTGAAGGAGGCGTCCACCCAAAAAGACATACTGGTGAATACCCTTACCTCCGAGCGTGATGATGTGTTGTACCCCCAACTACTAACAGCCATTGCCGGCCGTAGGTGGATGGTTGGTCATGGGACGCGCTTGGCCATCACGAAGGTGTTGGAGGCCCCACAATTCGTTCAACAGTTTTTAGACCTCGTGTCGGATGGCAACGATCACAACCGTTATTAGGGAATGGTCATGGCCGCAGAGCTAATAAGGAAGAAACAAAACTTCACAAAGCATGCCTTCTTCAACACTGGAGCCGCTGAGAAGATGACTGCCTCTATGGCCGCTATGCGAGATCTCAACTACCCCTTCTTGGCCGAGCTGGAAGCCACAAAAGATGCATCCAATAAGGAGATTATGGAGAAACTAAGTCTTGGTGCCTTTTCTCAGGACGAGGGACATTCCCAGACTCCCTTTACTCCCTCCCCCAGCCAACTCACTCTTCCTATTTATGAAGACGTTACCAGGATCGTAGTTGGTGAACAGTCATTAAGCGAGGTGCTGGAGATGAATGCGGCTCAAGCTCTAAAACGGAAGGAACGTGGTGAGGTATTGCCCCGCCTAGCTGAGGAGTAATGGGATATAAGTAGGTTTCTCCCCCCCATGTAGGGTGCTCCTAAATTTGTTATAACTCCTGGATAATTTGGTCTGTAACCTAAATATTCGTCCGTGGATGTCCACGGCATTTTATCCTTTTGTAACGTTATTGTAGACATTTAGAATAATATTTATAAGTCCGTGGTTGTCACGGCAATTTTGATATTTATAAACTTGCTTATATTCTTTTTAGATATCATATATCTGTGTCGCATGACGTGTCACGTCTTACCTAGAATAAAACCAAGTCTATATTTTACTAGACGTGCGGCGTGCGTCTTTACCCTGCAAAGCACTACGTGAGCACAACATATGGAAACTTATCACAACGTCTTGTGAGTAAGGTGTCTAGTAAGGATACATGATCCGCGTCACTGGGGTTGCATCCCTCTTATGAGACACGTTGAATTATTAGGTTCACTTAATCCTCTTACCCCGCCTGGAGGCGCATAGTACATGTACGGTATTGAATGGATGCATATGAATAAGAGATAGCACATTATGGTAATAACAACTAAATCTATACGACAATAATTTATTCATAGAATCTAAAAAGTAAGACAATAATTTGCACAAGAATGAGCTGTGGAGCTAGCTAGGCACCACGACATTTTATTAGAACGTTTACGATTTTTGTTTTGACAAGAATGGGAAATCCTAAAAAACAAAGGGAACCTAGAAAGCATAAAAAACAAAACAAAGAGAACACATGGATCTTCGTTGTATCCAGATATAGCGAAGTGTCCATGCGAAAGCCGTAGCTTTTTAAAGATAGCACCTTTTAAGATTTCATATATTCCATGTGCGTTCCAGGCCTTGGCCATCCATGTCACGCAACTTGTACGCGCCCCGTCCTAAGGCTTCCGTAACCTCATACGGTCCTTCCCACTTAGGGCCTAGCTTTCCTGTATTCTCCGCTCTACTTGCCTCGTTGGCACGATAAACAAAATCTCCCGGTCGAAAAGAAACACCTTTAACCTTGGCGTCATAATAAGCCTTCATCCGTGCCTTGGACTTGGCCTCATTTATTTCTCTTTTTTCCTCCAACAAGTCCAGATTGATCCGGAGTTGCTCGTCATTTGTGACGACATTAACCTCCGCAGTACGGATGGTCGACATTCCGATTTATGCTGGTATAACAGCTTCAGTGCCGTAGGCCAATGTAAATGGATTGTCCCCATTGGTTGTTTTAATCATAGTCCTATGTGCCCATAGAACATGTGGCAGTTCGTCTACCCATTTGGCACTTCGTTCATCCAAGCGTGCCTTGATGCCTTCACCCAAGCTTCTATTTGCTCGTTCCACAAGACCATTTGTGTGCGGATGTTTAACAGATGCGAAGCGCCGCATGATACTCAATGCTGCGCACCAGTCCTTGAATGGATTATCCGCGAACTTCTTCCCGTTGTCCGAGATGAATACTCCTGGTAAGCCAAAACAGCACACGATGTTCTCCCAAACAAACTTTTTAACTTGTTTGCCTGTGACGGATTTAACTGCCTTAGCCTCTATCCAGCGTGTAAAGTAGTCCATTGCGACAATCAAGAACTTAGCTCCCCTACAGCTACGGGGAAAGGTCCTACAATGTCAATCCCCCACTTATAGAATGGCCATGGGGATGTAATGGGTGTCAGTTTCTGCTGCGGATGTCGTGGTACTGGTCTGTGCACTTGGCAATCACTACATTTGCGAATCATGTCGCGTGCATCCCTATGCATAGTAGGCCAATAATATCCTGTGTGTAGAGCCTGAGCTACTACAGATCGGGGGCCCGCGTGCATGCCGCATAACCCTTCATGTATCTCACTGATCACATAAGTAGCTTGGTGTGGCCCAACACACCGCAACCACGGCTGTAAGAAAGAGCGCTTGTAAAGAATACCTTCTCGAAGCTCGAAGTGCTGCGACTTCCTTCTGATACGCCGTGCCGCCTTTTCCTCGTCCGGAAGGGTTTCATTAGTCAAATAGTTGATGATCGGGGTCATCCATGTAGGTCCATCTTCCTCAACTATAGCTTCGACTTCCCCTTTCGTTATAGAATTTTCTTTAGTATTTCTACCAAGACTTGCTTGGATAAGTGGGCGAAACTTGTAGACGCGATCTTGCTAAGAGCGTCCGCCTTCTTGTTTTCACCTCTTGGTACCTGCTTGATAGAAAACTTGTTGAAAGCAGCGATGAGTGACTTGACTTTCTCCAAGTATCGAACCATGTTATCCTCCTTGGCTACGTAACCCCCTAAAATGTGGTTCGCGAAAAGCCGTGAGTCCACGTAGGCCTCAAGGTTGCGGACTCCCATTCTAGCGGCGATTTTTAAACCCGCAATCAACGCTTCATATTCTGCCTCATTATTGGTGGCTGTGAACTCAAAGCGCAGGGCGTATGTAAATTCCATTCCTTCCGGATTCGTAAGGATGAGACCAGCTCCTGATCCATCCGTGCACGAGGATCTGTCCGTAAATAATACCCATCGTTCTGTTGGAGTTTCCTCTTGTTGTATGACCGGTCCATCCTCATCCGGCTTCTCTATCAAGAAATCTGCCAAGATTTGGCCCTTAACAAACGTCCTTGGTCTATAAGAGATGTTATGCTCTCCTAGCAAAATGCTCCATCTTTGTAGTCTGTCGGCCACGTCTGGTTTTGAGATGATTTGTTTTATTGGTTGATCAGTAATAACCTCAATTGGGTGCGCCTGAAAGTACCGGCGTAGCCACTTTGTGGAAAATACTAATGCTAAAACCAGTTTCTCCATAGAAGAATAATTCAACTCCGGCCCTTGTAATGTTCTACTTATGAAGTAGACCGGAGTCTGAACTGTGTCCCTATCCGTCATAAGTACTGCACCTATTGCTCCGTGTGTAGCTGACAGATACATGATGAACTCTTCCTTGGGCCGGGGGGCCACTAGCATGGGAAAAGCTGCGAGGTGCTGCTTGAGCTGACTAAAAGCTTCCTCAACTTCCTTTGTCCAACGGAAATCTCCCTTCTTGATGCACTTCTTGAGTGTTTTGAATAGGGGAAGTGACTCTTCCGCGGACTTTGACAAGAACCTGTTTAGCCTGGCCAGCTTTCCATTTAATGATTACACCTCTTTCCGTGTCTGAGGTGATGGTAACTGTATCACCGCGTCTGTCTTTTCCGGGCAAGGTTTGATCCCCTTTGGATCGATCATGTATCCAAGGAACATCCCTTCAGATTCCCCAAACGTGCATTTTTTGGATTCAGTTTCATATTAATCCTCCTCAATGTGTCAAACGTCTCTTGGACGTCACGGAGAAGTGCATCCTCTGTATGACTTTTGATGACTAAATCATCAACATAGACCTCAAGGTTGCGGTCTATCTGTGAGTCAAAGGCTTTGTCAACAAGCCGCTGATATGTTGCCCCGGCGTCCTTTAGTCCGAATGGCATTTTTGTATAACAGTATACGCATTGACTAGTATGGAACGCCGTCTTCTCTGCATCCTCTTCTGCCATCTGGATCTGGTGGTATCCCTTGTGTGCGTCTAAGAAGCACTTAAAGGGATATCCACATAGGGATTCCACCTTCCAGTCAATCTCCGGTAACGGATAGCAGTCCTGCGGACAGGCTTTATTCAGATCTGTGAAGTCCACGCACATGTGCCAGCTCCCATCATGCTTCTTGACCATGACCGGGTTGGATAACCACTCGTGGTAGTATACCTCGCGCATAATACCTGCATCCACCAATTTCCGTACTTCATCCAATATTACTTGGTTGCGTTCGGGTGCCTGACCGCGCTTCTTTTGCTTAACGGGAGGATATCCCTGGCGGATTTGGAGCTTATGTTCTGCTATCGCACGCGGTACGCCCGTCTTTGCTTGGGCTCCCATGCGAATACATCTAAGTTTGCTTTTAGGAGAGAGCACATGGCCCTCTTGCCGCTATCCGAGAGTGTTCCCCATATGGATACCTCTTGTTCTAGATAATCAGGATGGATTGCCACCTTCCAATTGGGAGGTGGTGATCCGTCCTAGGGGGGAACAGGTGGAACTGGTGTTGTCACGGCATGACATTCGGATGCTAGTATGATTGTGTTATAGATAGTGACAATTCCTCCTTCCACAGGGAATTTAATCATTCCGTGAGTTGTGGAGGGTACTGCTCGTATGGCCAGGATACCTGGTCTGCCTATGATCCCATTGTATGGAGAGTGTGAGCGTATCACCATAAAGTTCATCCACACCGTGGTGGAATTCTCTTCATTCCCAATGGTTACAAGCAGACGCAGATGTCCTATTGGTCAAATGGTGTCTCCACTAAAGCCGATGAGCGGCGACGTGGCCGGTACTAATTGGCTTCTTATTTCTGGTCGTAACTGTACGAAACAGTGTTCGTATAGTACTTCTGCTGATGACCCTCCATCCACATACATACGGAGGACATTGTGTGTTCCAATGCTTATCTCGATCGTGAGAGGTGCATCGGCTACATCACTTGTCGTGATGGGAGGGAATGAGATTTCTCTATCGCGTGAAAATTTTTGGATAATTTTCTGCCTTGTGCGGCGCTTCCTGGATTGGATCATGTATATAGTCGAAGGTTTGTCCTTTTGGGGATCCTTCTTGTCATACTTCTTGTTGTCCTTTCCGTCCTTCCAATCCTTGACCAAATGTTTGAGTTTGCCTGACTTGGTCAGTAACTCAATGTGCTTCTTGAGTTGGATACATTCCTCCGTGCCGTGGCCCTTGTCGTTATGGAATTCGCAAAAGCGATTTCCTTGACGACGGTCCACCGGATTTGTCATTGGGGGAGGTCTCGGAAAGTTGGCCCCTTCTGTCAGCAAGATCTCCCGGTAGGACATCTTTAGAGGGTTAAATTTGTCCTCCGACCGCCCTCCTTTGTTTTGGCTCTTGTAGTTCGATCTCCTCACTGCCCTGGTTTCTTTGACCACCCGACTGTCTCCTGGACTGGTCGTTCGATCAATAGTTGTTTCCTTTTAAAGGGTAGGCCGCGGCTACCGCGGTTTCTCCCTCTATGAAGTTCCTGACCCTTTCCATAGGGACGTCATACTTCTCCGGTCGCTTGTCATTGAGACCTCTGATTAATTCCCTGTCCGTTATGGCGTGCATATAATCGGAAATTTTAAGAAGTTCCGGCATTGTCTTTGTGCGTGTGCACTCGTCATTGAAGCGTTCGGTGAAGGCCTCCGTAGATTCTCCAGGCCGTTGCTTGACGGTTGCCAATGAGACCGGATCCCTATTATACTTCTTTCGATGAGTATAATTGTGACAACCCAAACCCGATGTCATTTATTTAATATTATATAAAATTATTTTTATGAATAATTTTGAAATTTTTAATGAGTTGAATGAAATGACGATTGATGGTTTTATTTAAAACCGACGTTGTAGGTCTTAATTTTATCTTTTTACTAATAGCGAGGATTATTAGTGACCACGATATCGACGGATGCCCGAGATTTAATGTTTTATCATTTGTTGTCTCAATGTTTATATTTTTGACGTTTTTATTTTAAGTTCGTATTAAGTCGAACCGGGATCATATTATCATCATATTTTGAGTGCGTTTTAACTTTTGGAAAGTATTTTTACGAAACCCGAGCCTTGTAAATAATTTCAAAATTGAAAATTTACATTTTCTACCCTAACAACTATTTAATTGTATTTTGGACCAAAACTATCACAAATTGGCAAAATCTAACCCTCCACCCCACTATAAAAGGTTTTTCCACTAGGAAAAACACACACAAAATGTGTGAAAACAAAATCAAACCCACCACTCTCTCCTCCATCTCTTTACCGTCACCTCCAACACCCCTTTACCATCAAATTTCTTCCATTTTATTATGATCTAATCAAAAACAACACAAGACCACATCTTAGATTTTCAAGGGCTTTCTTTTGGTGTAAAAATCTTCAACATGCATGAAGGTTGATTTTTCAAGAATTGGTAGGTCAAATTTATGATTATGCATGTGTTGTTGGTGATGATCAAGAGATGATCATGCCAAAATTTTGTTAAAAAGTTGTTTTTGATTTTTGATTTTTGATTTTGAACTTGAATCAAAGAAATCTAACAAAAGACCATATTTGGAAATTAAATTGTGCATCTTTTGGTATAAATTTTATACAGATGCACCAACTTTTATTTTTTTCATATGATCCATGAAGGTTTGATCTATTTTTGTTGTATGGGTGTGTTGTTAGTAGTGTTTTATATATATATATATTAATTATTGCATGTTGGAAATTTTGAGTGGGTAAATTTTTGGATGATCATTAAAGGGTGTTATAAGTTAGATGATTTGTTTAAAATGATATTAGGGTGATATTAGTAGCATAAGATTGATTAAAATAGGTTGAAAATTTGATCTAACATCATTTTTAAAGAGGTATTTTAGGGCAGTAGGTTCAAGGCCATTTTTGGCTACCTTACTGTTTGAAAATGAACAAACTAATAATATGAGGTTGTAGAGAATTCTTTTAGCTTCGATTTGACATAAGATAGAGCTTTTAGCTCCAAACGAGCGCGAAGTTATGATGTTTTGATTATTCGTGTACCGGCAGACGAGTATCGACACAATCCGAAGTTGTTGTCGATATTTGGATCAAATCTCGGGGACTATAGAATGAGTTGTAAAAATGGTCAAGTTCTGATGTTTGGTTCTAAACTAAGGGTTGTGAGTCTATTTTCAAACTCAAGTGTCGGATTTGTAAACGGGATTGTTTAGAATGGTCAAAATGGTTGTACGAGTCGGTGACGTAAAACTGTCCGGTTTTTGTAGTTCAAAGATGTGTCGGGCAGGGAACTTTAAAAGTAAAATCTTTTGATGGGCTTTTACAGGTCTTTCTATATATAGCAAGTGACATTTCTGATTAGTATCATAAATAATTGATGTGTTTAAGTGGGGTAAATGAGCTCGTACATTTGGTGTGTACCGGTAGATTTTTATCGAAAGAATTAACTAATAGAATAAACATATAGAATGAAGTAAAAGGTCACTTGTATTGTTTTTATTTTGGGTTGAGTGTGATTTTATGATTTTGAGTTTGATGTTACTAAGTATGGATTTTTATCGAGTTTATTATTGATGAACGCGCCTTATTTGATAGATTGCGGTTTTTATGTGTATCGGGCATCAACTATCGTCAAAGATCGTCTTACTACTGCTATTACTCCAGGTGAGTCTATAGCCTCGCTTTTGTAATTGTTTGAACGATTTTAAAACCCGCGAGGGGGATACATGATATTTGGAAGTAAAGTGAACACAAGTCATGATTGATTGTTTGGACCCGAATGTTGCCTTTGTTGTATGAATTGTATAAGTATCTAATTTGCAAAAGTCCCTAAATTCATGAGCCGTTAACTATCTTCTGACTTGATGTTGTAAGTTGGGAATAGCCGCTTATTCTAATAATAGTACTATTGGGCTGCCGACCCTATCTGAGACCAGGGCTTTACGCTGAGTAAACCGCTGGGAAGGATAATTTTACGAGAATGAGAATTGGTATTTTTGCAAATGATACCCTAGTAGGGGCATTGGAATTTCATCTAGTCATGCTGGCTTTAGGCGTGGGTGACTAAGTTAAGGGGTCGGTGTCATGAGCTTAATACAATTCTATAGCTATTGCTATATGCCAGATTACCAGAATAATAGATTGTATACGTAGAAATTCTATTAAATGATCTTGATTGATTTTTCTCTTGTGTTCAAATGTTGATTTGGAAAACCTATAGACTCGCTCAACCGTTGTGTTGATGATTTTAAGCATGTATTTCAGGTATTGAAGATGATGAATTGCGGAGCTTGCTGAGAAGGATTGCGGGATTGCTTTTGTGATGATTGGTCTAAAACAGATTTCTTTCCCTTTTGTCATAAAAATAATACTGTACGGTCGAGTACTTTGGTAAAGTGTTTGTGGATTTGATAAAGTCTTTGGGGGACCTAAATGTAACTTTGATATTTCTAAAATTGTTTTACTTGGGATTGAAAGTTTTAGACAATGGTTAATTTAAATCCTTTTATACTTCAAATGTATCATTTTGAGATTGTTCAAAGTGTCCTGTATAACGATGTTTGTATTTAGCACCCAAATGTGTATTTCCGATGCGTAATGTAATTTGGGGGTGTTAAAGATTGGTAATCAGAGCTTTTTAGTTATAGCGAATTAGGTCGATTTTTAAAAAATGTCCTAAACTATAACCTTGGTGTCGAAAATACATTACAAAAGCATGCAACTTCTCCACAAGGTTCCGGTAAGATTATCTTTTTGTATTGTTTTATAGTTGTCCCTTAAAATTTAAATGATTTTAGAGTATTTATTAAGTAAATACTATGATGATGTATTGATGATGTATTGATGTTGTTGAAAGTACGTTGAGTACTTGTTATTGTAATTTTCTTTATGTGATGAATATGTATATAATTTTAAATAATGACCTTATATACTGCCGAGAGTTTGGGACAGTGGACCAGATGTTGAACGATTTTACAACTGATTTCTTGCGACTTATATCGGGTATGAGGAAATTTGATTAGTTGATGAATGATAGATATGTGGTTGAAATTGGTGTGATTAGAAGGTTGATGTGAAAGAAAAGTTGTTTTAAAAGTTGAATTTGGTATGTGGAGAATTGAGTTTGTTAGGACTTGGAAGATGGATGAGATTGCTAGTCTTGGGTCGATTGTGATGAATCGGTGTGCTTGAATGGAAAAGTTTAAAGAGAAGTAGGTAAGTTTTGAAAGGATGAGTGCGTGGGAGTCTTATGTGAGATCAATTCTGAGTAGAGTTCGGAAGTTTAGGAATGTTGAAAGTCGTACTGAGACTTGTTTCGTGATTAATCTGCCGTGTAGCAGTGAATATTTGGATTTTGAGAGTGAGCTGCCATCAGGTTATGGATTTGACCTTGAGGTGTGAAAAGGGAAATAGACGAGTGTGAAGAAGCTGACAACAATGTTAAGGAGGATGAGGAGCTGATGTCTAAGGAACAAATCGCTTGATGGATTTCTTTGTATCTTATTTTCTTTTGTGATCGGACTTATTTAGACCCGTATGTTGTAGCATTGTGATGGAACTTAATATCTTTTAAGTTTGTTCGGTAGATGATTGTAGTGACAGACAGTGCCACTATCCTGTTGAATCCTCAACGCAATCTGAATTACCCTCATGATCTATAATGTGCCTTTATTAACTCTTTTGAGTTTTGGTTGATGAAACATTGTAGTTTATGTTGTTCGTGCATGTAGTATTCATGAGATGTCCTGATAAAGAATTCCTTCTTTATTCTTGATATGTATACTATTCATGTTTCTTTCTTCTGTGATGATGGAAGAAGGAGTAGGGGAATCATATTTCTGTCATTAGTAGATCGCTACGTGACTAAATTTCTTGAAATATGTTGCCAAAACTAACAACTGTTACTGTGAACACTATGATTGAACAAGTTATTGCTAGAGCATTTGGAGCTGATCGTGCTGCTAGGAATTAAAAGATGCTGGGGTTAATTGTGTTGGAGATAATGGTGTTGTAGATGATGCTGCTAAGAATAATGATGATGTTGCTGAGAATAATGATAATGTTGCTGAAAATAATGGCGATACTACTAAGAATAATGAGGATGCTGCTGATCTAGATGATAGTGGTGTTGTTGTTCTGCAAGTTCAATAGAATGTACTTATGTTAGTTTTCAGAAGTGTGGTTCTGCGCAGTTTTATGGTATTAGTAGTGCATTAGAATTGCATAGTTGGATTGATAAGATATAGAGTACTTTGAGATTATTGGGTGTTCAGAAATTAATAAGGTGGAATTTGCTGCTGCTATATTTCAGGATGGTACACTAAGATGGTGGAATACCAAGTGACTACTTTAGGATTAGTTGTGACTAATGGTAAGACATGGACCGTGTTGAAAGGACTACTGACTGCTAGGTTTTGTCCTAGGAAGGAACTAGGACAGTTGGAATCCGAATTGAGATAATTAGTGCTAAGGGACGATGTTATTACTGCTGACTGGGAAATTTCTGAGCAATATTTGCTATGTCCTAATAATTTTGTGAATGACTATAAGACAAGGAAGCAGTACATTAGAGGATTGTCTAGTAATATCAAGGGTGAGGTTATTTCTTCAAGACCGAAATTTTTCGATGAAGCTGTTCAGATGGCGCATGATTTAATGGATGTGAAAGTGCAAGATAGGAAAGATAGTATTGTTAAAAAAACAATAAGAGAAAGTGGGAATCTGCTCAGTCCGACCAGAATCAAGGTCAGAATTGTGAGGATTACAGTAACAACAATAACCAAAGACGGAACCGAAATCGATATTTAAACCATGGAAGGAATGATGGGATTCGTGTTGCCATGTGCCTAGAAGTGACAAGATAAATCTCAAGTGTTTTTGATATACTCTATACCATGTAGGAAATTTCCACAAATGCGACTAGAGTTAGGACAACCTAGTCATAAAGCTGCTAAGTGCAGAACAAGAGGATTAGTCATTGTAATTAGTACCCCTGGAGTAGTGATATGTTTTAGCCGTGGTGAGAAAGAATACAAACAAAGGAATTGTCCAAGGAAAGGAAATTGACAAGATAGGAATGTTGCCGCTCCAGCTTACGTTTGAGTGATGCTGACAAACCTTAAGGTCTGGATGTTGTAAATGGTATATTTACTTGAGATTCTTTATGTCAGTATGTTGTTTGATTTCAGATTGGGTAGAAACTGTAGAAATGTAAAGATTCAGTTGTTTTATCAACGGAGAATCAATAAGATTGACAATTAACTATGATGTGGAGTTAACCGATGGAAATGTTGCTAGTGTTAGTTTTACACTGAGAGTGTGTTCCTTGAATTTAGGAAAGTAGGTGTTTAGTATCGACTTGATGCTCAAAGAGTTGGAATCTTTGGATGTGGATTATTGGTATGAATTGGTTAGTGGCGCGAAGTGCTGATGCTTGAGATTGGACTAATCTTCACTATAAATTGATAGCTGCTGGTTTAGATTTTGCTGCAAAAGCTGAGTGTTGACTATGAGAGGTGATGAGTGAATTTTCCGTTTTAGAAGTATCTTGTTTAGAAACAAGGAAGTATGTGGAAGAGGAATGTTATGTATTCCTAGATCAGGTAATTAGTGATAGAGTGGTTGAGGAGAAGTTGAGAGATCTGTTAATGACTCGAGAGTAATCTGAGGTTTTCTTGAAGTTTTGTAGTGTTGTTGCCGCCTTATGAAATGGAATTCGTTTCGATTGAGTGTTGTAAGCGATAGGTGTAGTGCTTCTGCATTTCGTTTTGTAGTGCTTCTGTGTTTTGTTGAGTAGTAATTGTATGCCTTATCATTTGGCACCGTCAGAGTGGAATGAGTTATCCGGTCAACTGCGAGAAGTGATGGATAAGGGATGTATTAGATTAAGTTTTGTTGCCAATGATGATCGCTTGTGTTGTTTGTCAAAGAAGGATGGATTGTTTCGGATGTGTATTGATTATCGAGAGCTTAACCAATTGACAACCAAGAATCGGTATCCATTACCGAGGATTGATGATTCGTGTGATCCTTGCAACTTGTCTGGATCCAGTGTGTACTCAAAGATCGCTTTGAGTTCTAGTTATCATTAACTGGGAATTAGAGAAGGAAGATATTCCTATAGTTGTTCTCTATACTTGATGTGGGTAATTTAAGTTTCAAGTGGTGTTTTTGGAATTGACAAACGCGTATGTCGTATTCATGGATTGGGTGAATCTTGTGTGTAAGATGTGCTAGGATGAGTTATTCATTATATCTATTGAAGATATTCTATTTTATTCCAAGGGGAAAAGGAGGAATATAAGTAGCATATGAGGATAATTTTTGGGATGGTTGGAAAAAGAGAAACTATATGTAAGGTTTCCTATGTGTGAATGTTGGTTGAAATATTTGCGTTTTCTAAGGCAGTTGTTTGACAACAAAGGTATTCGTGAAGATCTTGCCAAGATTGAAACGATTAAGGATTGGTCGGTACCAACGACGCTGACGGAAATCTGTTAATTCCTTAGTTTAAGCTGGGAATAATCGGAGGTTTATCAAAAGGTTTTCACTGATTGTTAAACCATTGATTAAGCTGATTAAGAAGAATTGGATGTGTGAGTCCCACTTATACATCTAAATTGTAAGTTTCAAGATCTAATCCATATTAGATGAGGAAGCTATATTCTGAACACTGAAGGGTAAGTTGTGTTCTTCACTGATGTTGTCATTGTTGAAAGGATCTGAAGTATTTATAGTTTGTAGTTTGCTGTGATGTGTCTTATAAGGGTTATGTAGTTGTGGTGTTTGCTTTGAGATGGTAGAAATATTACTTGTATGGAATCAAGTGTGTAGTGATAAAGGGTCATAGAAGTTGCTCCATAATTAATTTCTTGGGATGATAAAAGAAATGAGTAGAGGATTACCAGTTATATTGTTTCGAGTATTTGAGTATGTTGATGATTATGACTGTGAGTGATTATGACTACGAGATTCGCTACCATCCGGGAAAGGCGAATGTGATAGCTGATGCACTTATCAGGAAGAATAAGGAAAAGGCTTCTAAGGTTTGAGTTTTGGTAATGACAGAAGTGTGGGCTTGATAGCAAGGATATGAAATTTTAAGTTAGTGGTCTGAATTGAGAAGGATGTCAAGGTAATTGGTTTCAACATTTTGTTAAACCTATGGAACGGATTTTGTTATAATGCCAAGTTAAGCATGGTATATTGAGCACTCCTAACATACTTAAGTTGAGAGAGTAAGACCTAGTGATGAAGGAATCTCACAAGTCAAGTAATCGATACGATTTGGTTTGGATAAAGATGGAAGTTGAGTTGAGTACTGTGTGTGATACAGAGACTGATGGATAGAGTGAAAGGACGATTCGAACATCGAACGGTATACTTGTGCGTGTGTGATTGACATAGGAATTGTTGGAATTTTTATATGACGATGATTGTCATGCTAGTAATGAGGTTGTACTACTGATGGTACATAAAGAACTTTAATTTGTGAAGGTTAAAGATAGTAAGTTATGGACGTAAGATTAGGCTTTTGGTGCATTGCAGAAATGTAGGTGGAATTGAATGACGGAACTAGAAGTGATATTGGTAATATTGATAAGATTGTACGGGTTAAGGACCGTTTATTAGTAACAAGGAGTTGTCAGAAGAGTTATGTTGGTAATCGAAGGAAGTTGATAGGTGTGAAAACACCCATCCTTTTACCACTTATTTCTGGCTAAAACAAGACCAAAACACGTATTTAATATCATTTGTTTGGAATTATGCGTGTTTTTTGTGTTTATTGTGTTTTCAGAGTCAACCGGATGAATATTGAAGAAAACATGGGATTGCACGGGTTTTATCAAGGAAAAAGACTCAAGACGAAGTCTATTGTCCAAGAGATGCAAAAGATTTGAAGTCATTGTGCCTATTTGAAGATTTATCGAAGAATAGAGCCAAGGATGGAAGATTCATACATGTCGAAGAACTCGAGTCTATTAAACAAAAGATTATAAGACGAGTGGAATTATTCACCGACACTTCTCCAATCCAAGTCGAAAACGTTTATTTAAAGAAGCGTGAAGACTAAAGAAGAAAGAAGAAAAAGAAGCCCAAACCAAAGCCCAATCACAAGCCCACCACCACAAGACTTGCCTATAAATAGGACTTTACTTCACAAAAATGAGACACTTAGTCTTTTAGGTAGTTTTTAGTTTTTTCATTCTCTCTAGTTTTAGAGAGAGAAAGTTCTAAACTTTCTCTCACTAGATTTCATCTTTTTCTCTTTCAAGATCAAACTTTGTATTACTTTTCATTAATCAAGTTCAAGTTTTTAGCTTTTAATCTTTAATCTCATCCTTCCTTTCTTTGATTTTGTTTAATTTTGGTACAAATCTCGTATGATCCATGTTGTTCATCAATGATTTTGTGCTTAAAAAGTTAATTTTGTTTGTTATACTAGGTTTCTACACAAATAAGCTTTGAGATCCTTGTGCTTATTGGCTTATTTGTTAGTTTTGCTTATTTACTTTTTAAAGTTTTTATGAAAAGTTCATCTTTTTATTGATTCGATTTAAAAGTTGTTTATTTTAAGCTTAGATAAGTTGTTTTTAGTGCTTAATTGATCAACTTAATATTGGATTCGAACTTGTTGGTGATTGGCTTATTCCATAAGCTTATTGCTTGCTTTTATTTCGGATCAAAAAGGGATATCGGAAAGGGTTATAAACCCCTTTCCGATTGGATCATTCCGACCAGACACACAACCCTCATTCCGATCGCCCGATCGGAAAAGGGTTTAGGTTTTCCGATTGTTCCTTGTTTTGGGCATATTCCGATTTGAACCTGTGTTGCACATATTCCGATTGTCTTTGTTTTTGACTATTCCGATTGGTAAGTTTCCTCGCATTCCGATTGAGACCCATTATCATTATTCCGATTGGCATGATTCGCAAGTATTCCGATTGATTCTCTTAGTCCATTATTCCGATTTGCCAACTCCTCAACATTCCGATCAAAGTGATCGGAATATATTCCGATTGGTGCATTTTTTCCCTTATTCCGATTTAGCCTATTTTGCTTTACTCCGATCTTACTTTCTTTTAGTACTTTTCAATTAAGTTCATATTTTTACAAAGTTTTCAAGAGTTAGTTTTTATTGAGTTCCATTTATTTTTCTAGTATAATTTTAAAGTTTTCAAACATTTATTTTTAAACTTGTTTTTTTTACTTTAGTCATTTAAAGCTTTAAGTTTACTCTTCGACACTTAATGTTATTAGTTTAAAATAGATAAACGAACCAACATCCTTTTATTAACCAAGAACAAATCATTCCACTTAGAGCCGAGATCAATTCGAGAGGATATCGAGAGAATTTAGAACCCATTGCAAAACCTAGTATCAAATGGCGCCGCTGCCGGCTCTTCTCGTTAAGATCAACAGTTTTTTGTGAGAACTTGGATTTTGGGATCCGTTCACCGTGAACGTTACTTTTTCATAAAAAATTTCAAAAATCCTAAAAAATATAAAATTTTCAAAAATCCTAAAAAATTAAAAAACATAAAAACCAAAAATATTTTTGCTTTGTTTTTCCCCTTGTTAGTTCTTTTACAGGTGTATGCGCACTCGATCAACGTCTTATCAAGAGCCCGAGCCTCTCGATAACTTAGACATGGCCGGTGTACAAAACAACAACAATAACTCACCTCAAAACAATAATAATAACAATAATAATCCACCTTTCAACAACAATCATAACAACAACAATGAGCCTCTACCGGATAATCGCCCGATGATTGAACTTCTGCAAGCTCATGTAGATGGCAACACTGATCCAATTGTTATACCCGCGATTGCAGCCAACAATTTTGAGCTCAAATCCGGCTTTATCCAGATGGTCTCTGCTCAACCATTCTTGGGGCGTACCATTGATGATCCTCATGACCACATCAAGAGATTCTTGCAACTCACCAATACGGTCAAATTCAATGGTGTTCCACAAGAGGTAATCCGTTTACAACTTTTTCCCTTTTCTTTAGAGGGACAAGCCCGGCATTGGCTTGCTAAGGAACCGCCACAGAGTATTCTTTGGTGGACGGATTTGGAGACCAAATTTATCAATTACTTTTTCCCACCCTCTCGTACTACCGCTTTGCGGAATGAAATAATCAATTTTGAACAAAAGTACGATGAGTCGTTTAGTGAATCTTGGGACCGTTTCAAAGACCTTTTAAGAAAATGCCCACAACATGGTTTTACCAAAGTGCACCAAATTAATACTTTTTATAATGGTTTAAACATGAATGACCAAGATTCACTAAACAGTGCCTCGGGGGGTAATCTTTTGGCTAAGACTTCCAATGCTGCTTGGGATATCATTGAGAATAAGTCTCATGTGCAAACCAAGAGTGTTCGGACCAATGTCGCTAGTGCTAGTACTAGTGACAGCGACAAGCGAATTGACAAAATCACTGCGCTTCTGGAATCGCTTGCTACCCAAACCGCCAGCAACACCAACAGCATCAACGCTAGCAACGCTAAAGACGCTCAAGTCAATGCTGTTAGCCAACCATGTGAGATATGCGGGGGTCCTCAATCTTACACCACTTGTACTGCCACCCAAAACTACCCTTCTGAGAACGTGAATGCAGCATACGGTACCTATCCTCAGCCTGCTTATCAAGCTCGACCTCAAGGCGACCGCAACCTGCTTAGCTACCGCTCCAACAACTATCTCTCACCACCTGGTTCTACTCTTAACAACCCAAACCAACAACAAAACCTCAACCGCCCTCCTCAACAACAACAACAATCTCGTGGACCATACATACCACCTCACAAACAACAACATCCACCTCAAAGAAACAACCAAGTTTACCAGCAACCTGCTTATCAACCACCCACATACAATGCTCCTCCCAACCAACCCACCGCTTTACACCAAGAAGTGGAAACCTACATGAGGACTAATGATGTGATCGTGGAAAATCTTCAACAGGAAGTGCGCAACTTGAAAGCAGACCTGATGAAACAAGGGAACGATCTGAGAGCTGATATGAGAAACACTATGGATAGTCAAACGAATGACTTAAGAAACATGATGGCTAGTTTCTTCCATGGTAATCAACCCTCTTCTTCGGGTACTCTTCCGAGTAACACCGTTGTGAATCCAAGAGGGGAGATGAAAGCAATCACCACTCGCAGTGGCAAAGGTACCAGGAACCCGAGCTTCCTATACCTCCACCGGTGGTTGTGACTAAGGAGAACGAGTCACCTGCTCCTATTCCTCATCCTTCTACTTCCCCAATTTCTCCACCTCTTACTGCTACCCCTCCTCCACCCAAGGATGTGAGTGATCCTATTCTCCCAAAGCCTTCCTCTTCTTCCAATATACCTTATCCATCTAGGTTGAGAAAAGAGAAGCTCAAAAGCAAGGATGATATTCAGGTTTCGAACTTTCTCAAAATGTTCAAACAGTTGAATTTTAGCATCTCCTTCGCTGAGGCTCTCGCTCACATGCCCAAGTATGCGAAAATGTTCAAAGATCTTCTTAGCGACAAGGAGAAGCTTCTTGATATTGCTAACACCCAACTTAATGAGAATTGCTCTGTAGTGCTCTTAAGGAAATTGCCAACCAAGCTTGGTGATCCGGGTCGTTTCTTAATCCCTTGTAACTTCCCGGGAGTAGAGAATTGCATGGCCCTAGCCGATCTAGGTGCCAGTATTAACTTAATGCCTTTAAGTGTGTGGAAGCAATTATCTCTCCCTGAGCTAGTCCCCACCAAAATGACTTTGGAATTAGCTAACCGTACGGTTGCTTATCCAGTGGGGATAGCTGAAGACGTCTTTGTAGGAGTCGACAAATTCACCTTTCCTGCCGATTTCGTTGTCGTCGACTACGAGATGGACCCTCGTGTGCCATTAATTGTTGGTCGTCCATTCCTGAGGACCGGTCGCACTCTCATTGATGTTGAAGCCGGTGAGCTTATCATGAGAGTGGGTGACGATAAAATCGTCTTCAACATGGGAAAGTTGTCTAAACAACCTTATTCCAACGAGAGTGTCAATTGTATTGACGTTCTTGATGAGGCTTGTGAAGAACACTTCCAAAATGCTTGCAAAAGTATTCCTACTTCTCTTCCCAATGTTGAAACCGTTTCCTCTATTGATTCATCACTGTCTCTATTTGGAGAAAGTGATTTCTTTTGGAAAGATCTTGAAGCCACCATAGGAGATGTGAACTTAACTAATGACGAGTCTCCCACCGATTTGGCTGACGACATGAGTTTCTTTGAAAACCTTCTCAAAGAAGACAATCTTTCTCCACCATCTCCCACGGTTATTGCTATCGATACTCCGACTTTGAAAACGCCTCCCATCGAAAATCCTCCGGATTTAGAACTTAAGGAGTTGCCGCCCCATCTCGAGTACGTGTTCCTTGAAGAAGAGAAGAAGTCACCCGTCATTATCGCGAAGGACTTGAAAGAAGAAGAGAAATCTCGCCTCATCGCCGTGCTTAAAGATCATAAGAAGGCAATTGCTTGGAAAATTTCCGATATTCGCGGAATTGATCCGAACTTTTGTACTCACAAAATTCTCATGGAAGATGACTTTAAACCCGCAATCCAGAGCCAAAGAAGGGTTAATCCTAAAATTCATGACGTCATCAAACAAGAGGTTATCAAACTTCTAGATGCCGGCTTGATTTACCCTATCTCGGATTCGCCTTGGGTAAGTCCCGTCCATTGTGTGCCCAAGAAGGGCGGAATAACCGTTGTTTCCAATGAACACAACGAGTTGATTCCCACTCGTCTCGTTACTGGGTGGAGAGTTTGTATTGATTATCGCAAGCTCAATGATGCCATGAGAAAAGACCACTTTCCTCTTCCTTTCATGGATCAAATGCTCGAGCGTCTTGCGGGTAATGACTATTACTGCTTCTTAGACGGTTTCTCCAGGTATTTTCAAATTCCCATCGATCCCAAGGACCAAGAAAAGACCACATTCACTTGTCCCTATGGAACATTTGCTTACAAACGCATGCCTTTTGGTTTATGTAATGCTCCTGGGACATTCCAAAGGTGTATGATGGCTATCTTCCATGACATGGTGGAAGACACTATGGAAGTATTCATGGATGATTTCTCGGTTTATGGCGATTCTTTCTCTGCTTGCCTTGCCAATTTAGAACGTATGCTGAAGCGGTGTGAAGACACTCGCCTTGTTCTTAATTGGGAAAAATGCCATTTCATGGTAAAAGAGGGCAGCGTGCTAGGACACAAAATTTCCAAAGCCGGTCTCGAAGTAGACCGTGCTAAAGTCGATGTTATCGCTAAGTTGCCTCCACCTTCAACCGTGAAGGGTGTGAGAAGTTTTCTGGGTCATGCGGGCTTCTACCGTCGATTCATCAAAGATTTTTCTCAAATCGCTCGCCCGATGACCCACCTCTTGGAAAAAGATACTCCTTTTATCTTTTCCAAAGAGTGTCTTGAAGCCTTCAACTCGCTTAAGGATAAGCTAACTAAGGCACCCGTCTTGGTCACCCCTAATTGGGAGCTGCCTTTCGAGTTGATGTGCGATGCTAGTGACTATGCTATTGGAGCGGTTTTGGGCCAAAGAGTGAATAAACACTTCCAACCAATCCACTATGCTAGCAAGACAATGACGGGGGCCCAATTGCATTATACGACAACCGAAAAAGAGCTTTTAGCTGTTGTCTATGCCTTTGAAAAGTTCCGCCCCTATCTTGTCCTTTCCACAACAATCGTTTACACCGATCATTCCGCGCTGAAGTACTTGTTGACAAAGCAAGATTCCAAACCAAGACTTCTTCGCTGGGTTTTGCTACTCCAAGAATTTAAAATCGAAATTCGCGATAAAAAAGGAGCTGAAAACCTAGCCGCGGATCATCTCAGTAGACTTGAGGATCCTTACCAGGGGGATCATCCGAACAAAGAAATCAATGATTCTTTTCCCTTGGAGACCTTAATGTCTATCAACTCGACTGCTGATGAAACCCCGTGGTTTGCGGACATTGCAAACTACTTGGCGGGTGGAATTCTCGTGGACGGGTTAACATCCCAGAAAAAGAATAAGTTCTTTAACGACATTAAGACTTACTTTTGGGATGACCCGTATCTTTTCAAACAATGTGCTGACTTGATTATTCGTCGATGTGTTGATGGACCGGCAGCTTTAGAAATCCTTGACGCTTGCCACAAAGGACATACCGGTGGTCACTTTGGTCCCAACTACACCGCCAAAAAAGTGTTTGACTCGGGATTTTATTGGCCCACCATCTATCGTGATGCTCACGAGATGGTTAAACGTTGTGATGCTTGCCAAAAACAAGGCAAGATCACACATAAAGACGAGATGCCTCAAAATTTCATACAGGAATGTGAAATCTTTGATGTTTGGGGTATCGACTTTATGGGCCCATTCCCTTCATCTAAAGGAAACAAATACATCCTTGTTGCCGTTGACTACGTTTCAAAGTGGGTTGAAGCCAAAGCTTTACCTACTAATGATGCAAGGGTGGTTTGTAACTTTTTGAAATCGCTGTTCGCTAGATTCGGCGTTCCTCGTGCTATTATCAGTGACCACGGGACTCATTTTTGTAACGATCAATTTGCAAGAGTCATGGCTAAGTATGGTGTCAATCACCGTCTTTCCACCGCCTATCATCCCCAAACCAATGGGCAAGCCGAGATATCCAACCGTGGATTGAAGCGAATTTTGGAGTGTACTGTGGGAGAGCATCGTGCCGCGTGGGCCGATAAGTTAGATGATGCTCTGTGGGCTTTCCGTACTGCTTATAAGACCTCGATCGGTTGTACACCTTATCGTCTTGTGTACGGAAAAGCATGCCACCTTCGCATCGAGCTGGAACATAAGGCGCACTGGGCCTTGAAGTGGGCTAACTTCGACATCAACAAATCCGGTGATCATCGCAAGCTTCAACTCAACGAGCTCAACGATCTAAGGAATGAAGCTTATGAGAACTCGCTGATCTACAAAGAGAAGACGAAGATCCTTCATGACGCAAAAATCAAGAACCGAAAGTTCCACGTTGGTGATCAAGTCTTACTTTTTAACTCTCGGTTGAAGATCTTCTCTGGCAAGTTGAAGAGCCGCTGGTCTGGTCCATTCACCATCACCAAAGTCTTTCCATATGGGACCATTGAGCTTTCTCAGCCAAATGGGCCCAATTTCAAGGTGAATGGCCAGCGTCTGAAGCTGTACTTTGGTGAGGACATCTCTCAGGAGATGGTTCCATCCCTCACCACGTTCCCCATGAACAAATTTTGGGTCGAGTATAAAAAACAAGCGCTCCTCGGGAGGCAGCCCGAGTATCTATCCTTTTATGTTTTCACCTCCTATGTGTAGGGGGACCTGTATAGGTGTTTGTTTTTGTGTGGTGATATGATTACAGGGATAAATGCACTCTTGGAACCTTTGAAGAACCGTGCTCCCGTGTTATCCGAAATCCGGTTCTATCTCTCAACTATCGTGATTCAATTTTCTTCATACTCACATATGAAATTGATCACTTTAGTCGTCTCTTCCTTAACTTGAGATAACCAACGTGCACAATGTTATAAGTGTAGGGGAGATTTTTTCCCACATGCTTAAACATTGAGGACAATGTTTATCCTAAGTGTAGGGGGGACTTCTATCGAAGTTTTAAGTGGACTTTTCCATGAAAATGCCTTCATTTAACCGGAAAATCATCTTTTTCAACATTTTTCAAATTTTTTATTAACTTTGGCCATTTAGTTGTAATTTTTAAATTTTTATCGTTGCTTTCGTATGTATATACCCCGTAATAAAGTCAAAAATATTAATAAAGTGGTGTAGCTAGTTTAGAAGTCTTTGACATATTAGGCCCGTTGCGATTATTTTGACTCAACCCGAGTTTACTTATCCAAGTTTACTCTAGCTAGTATCCTTAACCATGTAGACCTTAATTGGTTTATTAGGCTAAGCATCCACGAGTCTCATTACTTGAGATTTTAAATTGTAGAGAACGAGAGATGATAGAGTCAATTATAAGTCGGTATTCTCGCACAAGCTCACTTGGTGTAATTATTTGCCTATTCTCCCATCACTTGCTAATAATTTATCTGCAATAAGTAAGGTCGTACGATTTGAAAAGTTACTTAGCTTCTAGCCCAAGATCGTTTAAAATTTGCTCGTTAATGATAAGAGTTCATAGCCAAGGCATAACTTATGAAGCGGGGCGCGAAGATTGGCGAGTCCGAAAAGGCCCTAACAAGGCATGAGGATTCAATTTTATTGCTGAAGATCCAAAAGTGATGTGAAAAGCATTATTCCCAAAATCAATATGAAGGATCAAGACTCACGACGAAAAGCAATCAACTCCCATAAAGATCATGGAGAAGTCTATCCGAAAAGACCCTAACAAGGTATGAGGTTAAATAGATCCAAGTCTGAAAAGGAGGCGGATCGTTGTATCTCAAAATCCCAATTAGAGATTGAAGAAATAATCATGAAGTCGTGGTCAACAAAGTTGGAGTACCCCTCAAAAGTCTCCAAGTGAATAAACTCTATTAACGATGAGAAGACCATTATCTCAAGAACGTCTCTCAAGATATGAAGTATGAAGTACATGCCAAATATCGGCCCGAGAAAGGTCTCAAATCCTGAACCAAGTTATGCCAAGATATGAACTTTTTGATATCCCGAGAAGCAGTTTTAAGAGATTTTGTCCTTTAGCTAACTATTGATCAAATCGTCCTACTTTACTTTCAGCCTCAATAAACTATCGAAATAAGTCCAAAAATGCATCTTCATGATCATTCTAAGACAAAAATAAAATATAAGAGATACACCTAGGAATAAGGGAGTTTAAGCATTTAATTAAGCCATGTGCGTAAGTGTTTGATTTGCTAACTTATAATAACAATGATCTCGTTTTTAAGCTTAGTTTGGGGAACGTAAAACTTGAGGGTGATAAATCTTCGCAGCACCAAAGCCCTAATGTAAGTCCTTGATCTCTTTGCAAGTTATTTCCATCCTTTTGTTTACTTTAAAGTTTTAATTTCTCTTAGTACTTTCATTGTTGTTTAGTAGTATATTAATAAGGCCAAGGTTGATTGATTATGAGAAAAGCGTAAATGTGCTTTGTCACTAAGCATTGCATGAGGGCATGTCAATGGTTAAGTGTAGGGGATTTGATAGGTGTGAAAATACCCATCCTTTTACCACTTATTTCTGGCTAAAACAAGACCAAAACACGTATTTAATATCATTTGTTTGGAATTATGCGTGGTTTTTGTGTTTATTATGTTTTCAGAGTCAACCGGATGAATATTGAAGAAAACATGGGATTGCACGGGTTTTATCGAGGAAAAAGACTCAAGACGAAGTCTATTGTCCAAGAGATGCAAAAGATTTGAAGTCATTGTACCTATTTGAAGATTTATCGAAGAATAGAGCCAAGGATGGAAGATTCATACATGTCGAAGAACTCGAGTCTATTAAACAAAAGATTATAAGACGAGTGGAATTATTCACCGACGCTTCTCCAATCCAAGTCGAAAACGTTTATTTAAAGAAGCGTGAAGACTAAAGAAGAAAGAAGAAAAAGAAGCCCAAACCAAAGCCCAATCACAAGCCCACCACCACAAGACTTGCCTATAAATAGGACTTTACTTCACAAAAATGAGACACTTAGTCTTTTAGGTAGTTTTTAGTTTTTTCATTCTCTCTAGTTTTAGAGAGAGAAAGTTCTAAACTTTCTCTCACTAGATTTCATCTTTTTCTCTTTCAAGATCAAACTTTGTATTACATTTCATTAATCAAGTTCAAGTTTTTAGCTTTTAATCTTTAATCTCATCCTTCCTTTCTTTGATTTTGTTTAATTTTGGTACAAATCTCGTATGATCCGTGTTGTTCATCAATGATTTTGTGCTTAAAAGGTTAATTTTGTTTGTTTTACTAGGTTTCTACACAAATAAGCTTTGAGATCCTTGTGCTTATTGGCTTATTTGTTAGTTTTGCTTATTTACTTTTTAAAGTTTTTATGAAAAGTTCATCTTTTTATTGATTCGATTTAAAAGTTGTTTATTTTAAGCTTAGATAAGTTGTTTTTAGTGCTTAATTGATCAGCTTAATATTGGATTCGAACTTGTTGGTGATTGGCTTATTCCATAAGCTTATTGCTTGCTTTTATTTCGGATCAAAAAGGGATATCATAAAGGGTTATAAACCCCTTTCCGATTGGATCATTCTGACCAGACACACAACCCTCGTTCCGATCGCCCGATCGGAAAAGGGTTTAGGTTTTCCGATTGTTCCTTGTTTTGGGCATATTCTGATTTGAACCTGTGTTGCACATATTCCGATTGTCTTTGTTTTTGACTATTCCGATTGGTAAGTTTCCTCGCATTCCAATTGAGACCCATTATCATTATTCCGATTGGCATGATTCGCAAGTATTCCGATTGATTCTCTTAGTCCATTATTCCGATTTGCCAACTCCTCAACATTCCGATCAAAGTGATCGGAATATATTCCGATTGGTGCATTTTTTCCCTTATTCCGATTTAGCCTATTTTGCTTTACTCCGATATTACTTTCTTTTAGTACTTTTCAATTAAGTTCATATTTTTACAAAGTTTTCCTAGAGTTAGTTTTTATTGAGTGTCCATTTATTTTTCTAATATAATTTTAAAGTTTTCAAACATTTATTTTTAAAATCGTTTTTTTTACTTTAATCATTTAAAGCTTTAAGTTTACTCTTCGACACTTAATTAATTGTTATTAGTTTAAAATAGATAAACGAACCAACATCTTTTTATTAACCAAGAACAAATCATTCCACTTAGAGCCGAGATCAATTCGAGAGGATATCGAGAGAATTTAGAACCCATTGCAAAACCTAGTATCAGAAGTCGATGGAGTTTGAAATTGGGAAACGTGGTTATGCTTAAGGTGTCGTTATGAAGAGTGAAATTTGTTTTGAAAACAACAATTCAACTTGAAGATAAGTTGCTTTTCAAAGAAAGAACTGTGAAGAGTTCTTATGAGGTCGAAACATAGTAAGGATTATACTGTAAGGATACAAGAATTCCATGAGTGGAATATGAAATTGTGAAGGAAGCATGAGGATTTCTTTAAGCAAAACAGTTCTCATTTGTTCTGGAGGTATGGAATGTGAATATAAAATGGGCCGAGCGCCAGGACGTCGCTCTCTTTTAGGAGGGTAGGATGTGACAACCCAAACCCGAGGTCATTTATTTAATATTATATAATATTATTTTTATGAATAATTTTGAAATTTTGGATGAGTTGAATGAAATGACGATTGATGGTTTTATTTAAAACCGACGTTGGAGGTCTTATTTTTATCTTTTTACTAATAGCGAGGATTATTAGTGACCACGATATCGACGGATGCCCGAGATTTTATGTTTTATCATTTGTTGTCTCAATGTTTATATTTTTGACGTTTTTATTTTAAGTTCGTATTAAGTCGAACCGGGATCATATTATCATCATATTTTGAGTGTGTTTTAACTTTTGGAAAGTATTTTTACGAAACTTGAGCCTTGTAAATATTTTCAAAATTGACAATTTACATTTTCTACCCTTACAACTATTTACATTTTGGACCAAAACTATCACAAATTGGCAAAATCTAGCCATCCACCCCACTATAAAAGGTTTTTCCACTAGGAAAAACACACACAAAATATGTGAAAACAAAATCAAACCCACCCCTCTCTCCTCCCTCTCTTTACCGTCACCCCCAACACCCCTTTACCATCAAATTTCTTCCATTTTTATTATGATCTAATCAAAAACAACACAAGACTACATCTTAGATTTTCAAGGGCTTTCTTTTGGTGTAAAAATCTTCAACATGCATGAAGGTTGATTTTTCAAGAATTGGTAGGTCAAATTTATGATTATGCATGTGTTGTTGGTGATGATCAAGGCTAGAAGACATAAAAGTGGCAAGATTTGATGCTATTTTTTGATGTTTTAAGATTTGATGCTATTTTTTGATGTTGTTTTTGTTTGTATGATCTTTATTAATTAGTTTTTGTTCTAGATCTTAGTTATTTTATGACGTGTGTTTGTAGTATTTGGTTAAAAACTGTTTGAAAACAAACTGTCAGTTCTAGGAAGACCATGGTGATTACCCACTAATCACAAGTCATGTTTTTAGAGCCTATAGGTCGAAGCCTTGGCTTTGATACCATAATTGTAACACCCCATTTTGGTAAATGGAATATCACAGGATAGTTATGACGTGTCATCAAAGCATGCAAGGTAAATGTCCAAAAAATTTAAATGACCATAAAAGGAAATATCGGAATCAAACATCGGTAGTCCAACATAAGCTCAAACACATGATAATAGTACTAAAATGGAAAAGGACTAAACAATGTCCAAAGAAATGAAGATGATCATGCCAAAATTTTGTTAAAAAGTTGTTTTTGATTTTTTATTTTTGATTTTGAACTTGAATCAAAGAAATCTAACAAAAGACCATATTTGGAAATTAAATTGTGCATCTTTTGGTATAAATTTTATACACATTCACGAACTTTTATTTTTTTTTTCATATGATCCATGAAGGTTTGATCTATTTTTGTTGTATGGGTGTGTTGTTAGTAGTGTTTTATATATATATTAATTATTGCATGTTGGAAATTTTTAGTGGGTAAATTTTTGGATGATCATTAAAGGGTGTTATGAGTTAGATGATTTGTTTAAAATGATATCAGGGTGATATTAGTAGCATAAGATTGATTAAAATGGGTTGAAAATTTGATCTAACATGATTTTTAAAGAGGTATTTTAGGGCAGTAGGTTCAAGGCCATTTTTGGCTACCTTACTGTTTGAAAATGAACAAACTAATAAAATGAGGTTGTAGAGAATTCTTTTAGCTTCGATTTGATATAAGATAGAGCTTCTAGCTCCAAACGAGCGCGAAGTTATGATGTTTTGATTATTCGTGTATCGGGAGACGAGTATCGACACAATCCGAAGTTGTTGTCGATATTTGGATCGAATCTCGGGGACTATAGAATGAGTTGTAAAAATGGTCAAGTTCTGATGTTTGGTTCTAACATAAGGGTTGTGAGTCTATTTTCAAACCCACGTGTCGGATTTGTAAACGGGATTGTTTAGAATGGTCAAAATGGTTGTACGAGTCGGTGACGTAAAACTGTCCGGTTTTTGTAGTTCAAAGATGTGTCGGGCAGGGAACTTTAAAAGTAAAATCTTTTGATGGGCTTTTAACAGGTCTTTCTATATATAGTAAGTGACATTTCTGATTAGTATCATAAATAATTGATGTGTTTAAGTGGGGTAAATGAGCTCGTACATTTGGTGTCTGTCGACAGATTTTTATCGAAAGAATTAACTAATAGAATAAACATATAGAATGAAGTAAAAGGTCACTTGTATTGATTTTATTTTGGGTTGAGTGTGATTTTATGATTTTGAGTTTGATGTTACTAAGTATGGATTTTTCTCGAGTTTATTATTGATGAACGCGCCTTATTTGATAGGTTGCGGTTTTTGTGTGTATCGGGCATCAACTATCGTCGAAGATCGTCTTACTACTGCTATTACTCCAGGTGAGTCTATAGCCTCGCTTTTGTAATTGTTTGAACGATTTTAAACCCGCGAGGGGGATACATGATTGGAAGTAAAATGAACACAAGTCATGATTGATTGTTTGGACCCGAATGTTGCCTTTGTTGCCCTTGTTGTTTGAATTGTATAAGTACCTAATTTGCAAAAGTCCCTAAATTCATGAGTCGTTAACTATCTTCTGACTTGATGTTGTAAGTTGGGAATAGCCGCTTATTCTAATAATAGTACTATTGGGCTGACGACCCTATTTGAGACTAGGGCTTTACGTTGAGTAATGTAGAAAAGCTAAATGCTATCCGGTGGTCTAATGTGGTGGTAAGTGGTGGTGGAAGCCATTGTTGGCTTAGAGAGAGAGAAAGAGAGGTTGAGAGCTAAAATGTGTGTGTTCCTCAAAATGAACAAATACAATCAACACCCCTCCTTGGAAGCTAAGGAGGGGTATATATAGTCACGCACTTAACAAAGAGCCTAGACTAGTCTAAATGTGCGTGACTATGATAACTAACGGGAATTCTTAAATGTCGTCACATAAAGTGAGTTTCCAACAATCTTCCCCCATGGGACGACGTGTAGAATTCCTTACAATATTCTACCTATCAAGTACAAAATAATTAAGAACAAGAGCTTCCATGAAGCATCCAATGCTGATGAAGTCTTCTAAGGCCTTCGTCTTCATCTTTAACTTGTAGTAGAAATACTGTAACGGCACGAGCTAAGTAACCCATACACTTCTGGTTAAGGAGAAGCTTCTGAATTAGCTTCCCCCTAATTCATGCCACGTAAACTTGATGTAGAAGCATTTTAAATAGCTTCCCCCAAGTAGATCAACAACTTTTCATCTCACGCTTGAATAATTCTTCTGAATTTTTCTTCCCCCTGAGCTTTCAAGTTATGCATACCAGAAAGAATCAAGACACTTCTTCCCCCACATAGTTGAAGAAGGTAAATCAATCCCAATTGTGAAGCTCAAATACTGAAGTGGACACTTTATCCCATTCATGAAGTTGACATCGTAACACCAGAGTCAATTAAGTCCCGGAAATGCACATATCTTCTTCCGGAGATGCACCAGAGTCAATTAAGTCCCGGGAATGCATATAGGATAATGATGATGTTTAATTGCAACAATCAAACAATTAAACCTCGAATCAGTAGTGTACCGTTTGGAGATTGATAACGACACGAGTTAAAACACTGATTTTCTCTGCTGCTATGACAAATGTCATCCCGGAATATCTTCAAATCAAAAGAAGGTATGAAGTTCATCACGTGTACTCGTTGTGCGTTCAATGTGTCTGCTTCTTCCCCCTTGATGGTTTCGAAAGTTGGAACCATCAATAAATTGTACGCACGTGAACCTGAAATCTCGTGAGAATAATAAATAAGCTGAATTATATATTTTGTGAGAATCAGCCGTTGATCGAAAATCTCTTCTCATAAACTCTCCATGGCCACCTTTACCATACCACATGAAAGCAATTTGAAGTGACCACTGAAAGAATGAACCGGATACGTCAAACGTGAAGCTGAATAAAAATCCTTCGAACTTGTGACTTAAGCTTGCACTATTGTTGAATGAAGAACGGTGGAGAAATCTCTAAGTACTCAATGCATCACTGAAGAAGTCTATAAGCACAACACCTCTTGAAATTATCCACGTCGACTAAGCGCGTGACACTGAGTACAACAATGTAACCCCTTTAAGTGATAGTTATCCGAGTCATCAACCATCCACCCCGAACCCGGAAACCAGATAACCAAGTCTTCATTCTAGGATTAAGCACGAGCAAGTTATCTAGTCAAAGATAAAATAAATACACGCCTTCGAAAAATCCGTCTTCAACGTCACGTAATTAATACCCGATCAAACAAAATCTGAAGCCACTAAAAAATCGCCCATTCTTTCTTGGTCTCGTCAAAATTAATTCGTGTCACATTTGTCACTTCAATTTGTCGCGTCACATTTCTCGTCACCCAATCGGTGTCAAGAAAAAATTAAAGAACCCCAAATGCGACAAAAAAACTACAAATTCAAAAAAGGAATTTGCTTGTTTGAGCATCTATTATCCTTAACAATTTCTCGACACTTTTTGTCTCGTCACTTTGTCACGTTCCGATTATGACCAAAGTATAGCTTAATACACAAATTTTGTCTAAAATACAATTTTTGACAAAAAATTTGTGCAATAAAAAGTTGATACTTAGCCAAGATAGATATGTAACGAATTCCATTTGCATTACTTTGTTTGTCACGTGACATGATGTAGCAAAGTAGGTAAGATCAAATGAAAACATATACACATATGATATTTGTCAGTTGCGCCATAATCGGCCCACGTTTGCTTTGAATGTTCGTGAAGTTAAGGGCCCATCAACTGATTACATTTATTCCAACTAGGATGAGAGGCCCAAAGAAATGATACTCGGTCCAACTCAATTTCGTAACCCCGATGCACATGTCGATATAAAATGACCACTTAACCTAAAAATTTAGTTAACCTAAAAGAAAACGCAGCCATCTACTACTTTCTCTTCTCATCTTAAACATATCAAGATACCATCACCTAATCTCCATTACAAAATGCAGCCACACTAACTTATCCCATCTTTCCATCACCTCATCCATTCATTCTTATCTCACCATCTCAATCAATCATTTATGTCAAACCAGCGAGTCTATGCCTCGATTAAATTTAAATATATGAAGCCCACAAACACAAACAATAATACTTTTTAGTTTGACCCACGACTGAAGAACCATGAATCCGACTACAAGATCCTACAAAGGGATCTCAGGTAGGTGACTTAATTGCATGTGTTTTTATCGAATTAGTGAGTTGATTGTAACAAAAAAATGTTATAAATCATTCACACAATTCGTAAATTAATTTTGGGATATAGCCAACAAAGTAGATCTGTGATGATGTTTGATGTTTCGAGCCCAAGATCCTTATAGATCGAGGCATGCATGTGCAAACGAAACAAATCTGAGATCATTAGTTTTCGGTTTTGTTTGAGTCTAGATGATGGGATTAGGTGTCGAAGGGATAGGTTTAGTTTGTGGTGTTGAGGCGGTATAAGGATGGAATAATCGAGTCAACTCAGTGAGTTTGACTGAGTCAACTCGGTAATGACCGAGTTGACTCGGTTTGATGTGGTTTCAGTCTTGGTAAGGTTACGTTTTTGGTCCACAATCCATCTCAGTCTTGGTCAAAGTTATGGTCTTGGGTCATGTTGTCAAACCTTTCAATTGCAATAAACCTTTTTGAAAAAAAATGCATCGCAATATCATATCTTTTCAACCATCGCAATGTTTTCCTTTTAAAAGAAAAAGAAAAAATCATCGCAATAATTTCAGTCAAAACACCCCATCGCAATATGTCACAATCCATCGCAAAGTTGAGAAAAAATTGGCAGCATGACGTCGTGTCAAGGCCATTGCGACAGGTCAGCCACCCATCGCAATGTGACTCATCGGAATGAGTCCATCGCAATGGGTATGGCCAACCCATCGGAATGTGTGAAAAACACCCTCCATCGCAATACATGCGAACGTACCATGAAGATAAGTCCAAAAGTGGTCCTTTTTGCCTGAAAATTCGGGACTGATTTCTGGGCAGAATTTCTGGCAAATCTGGGTTTTTCACCAACATCTTCAAAAAATAACCCAGAATAGAGATAATAAAGGATGCTGCAAGATACAAACACTGGTAACTATGATGACATAATCAACCATGATAAGTTGACACTATTTTGACCAGGAATATATATTTGATTTGGACCGAGAAACATGTGACAGTGAAAAAGATATTGAAACCGTGACTCATAAGGATGAAAATATCCAAAACGTGTGACTTGGACGATTGGACAAAAAAAAATAATGATATGATAACCAACTGTTTAGACAAAACAATGGCATGACGTGACAAAATATTTTTTTTTTTTTTGACAAAATGGACATAGTTAATATAAACCGAGACACAAGAAAAAGATTAGACCACCAAATCGAAAATGTAAACACGATCCAAGGATGGAACCGTGGCTCTGATACCAAATGTAGAAAAGCTAAATGCTATCCGGTGGTCTAATGTGGTGGTAAGTGGTGGTGGAAGCCATTGTTGGCTTAGAGAGAGAGAAAGAGAGGTTGAGAGCTAAAATGTGTGTGTTCCTCAAAATGAACAAATACAATCAACACCCCTCCTTGGAAGCTAAGGAGGGGTATATATAGTCACGCACTTAACAAAGAGCCTAGACTAGTCTAAATGTGCGTGACTATGATAACTAACGGGAATTCTTAAATGTCGTCACATAAAGTGAGTTTCCAACAAGTAACCCGCTGGGAAGGATAATTTTACGAGAATGAGAATTGGTATTTTTGCAAATGATACCGTAGTAGGGGCACGGGAATTTCATCTAGTCATGCCGGCTTTAGGCGTGGGTGACTAAGTTAAGGGGTCGGTGTCATGAGCTTAATACAATTCTATAGCTATTGCTATATGCCAGATTACCAGAATAATAGATTGTATACGTAGCAATTCTATTAAATGATCTTGATTGATTTTTCTCTTGTGTTCAAATGTTGATTTGGAAAACCTATAGACTCGCTCAACCGTTGTGTTGATGATTTTAAGCATGTATTTCAGGTATTGAAGATGATGAATTGCGGAGCTTGCTGGAGAAGGATTACGGGATTGCTTTTGTGGTGATTGGTCTAAAACAAATTTCTTTCCCTTTTGTCATAAAAATAATACTGTACGGTCGAGTACTTTGGTAAAGTGTTTGTGGATTTGATAAAGTCTTTGGGAGACCTAAATGTAACTCTGATATTTCTAAAAATGTTTTACTTGGGATTGAAAGTTTTAGACAATGGTTAATTTAAATCCTTTTATACTTCAAATGTATCATTTTGAGATTGTTCAAAGTGTCTTGTATAACGATGTCTGTATTTAGCACCCAAATGGGTATTTCCGCTGCGCAATGTAATTTGGGGGTGTTAAAATAATTTTTCTTGAACAAAGTACGTAGTTCAGTGAAGTTATCAATGCTTCGGGGAGAAAGTCCCTCAAACCAATCACGAGCATTGCCAATCAAGGTTGAATTGAATATTTGGCACCATATAGGCATGGGCCATCGTTTAATTTTCGCCTGCGTGTCAAATATCTTTAGGTGATCGTCCGGATCACCAGTCCCATCATAAGTCTTGACGCACGCCGGCATGCGACGCTTTGTATCCTCAGAGTAATTTCGTATGCGGAGGGTAAAAGGATCTTCCCTGGGATCAGCCTATGGACGGGTGAGATTAGGATCACACCATGGGCGGGAAAGATCTTCTGCTTCCGCCTCGCGATAATAGGGGCTGCCGTAGTACTCTTCATTGTCTGGTGGTGGTGGTGGAGGAGTACGTCTGGATCGACGACGTTTGGGTGGATGGTCATCTGAATCCTCTCCTGATGGACCGGGAGAAGGGGGCGGTGCCCCATTCTTTGGTTGAGGATCGCTCTTGCGAGAAGAGCTAGGAGCCTTCTTCCCGGTATTCATCCTGTCCCACACGCTTGTGCGGCGATTAGTTCTGGTTAGCTCCAGATCTGGTCGTTCGGGTGAATCATCAGACCTCTCTCCCTCCTCACGGGATTGTAGTAGTTCCTACATAATACGATCCCCTATGCGTTCGAACACATTCCTAGGTTGGAGAGTTTCCTCAAAGAGGTTTCGCTCTTGGGGTCGTGTCCTTCGCTTCCTTTGAATTTGAGGAGAGGTTCTCGGTCCGGTACTGCCAAAGTTAAGCCTAGATTAGAGGTTCCTCCCTAGGTTCAACCTGGATGCGATTCTTGGGACGATCCTCTCGAAGTTCTGCGTGAGAACTCGAGTGAGATCTTCCTCACTAAGTGGTTCGACCTCCACTTCTTCCTCAGTCGATGGTCTGCGCGACTCCTTGTTAGGGGGTTAGGCGCACTCCCTGGATCAGGGTTGTCCAAGGCCAAAGTAGGTGATGGGGTGATAGCGAACGTGCTTGTCACACCCGTGGACTGAAGAACACTTCAGTTATTCGGTCCGCCTATTTGGTTACTAGGGGATCGATTGGGAATGAGTATCCCGTCCCCTGTGGACTTCCAGTTCGCAGGATTCGTGTTCCTAGGGTTTCCTTGCTGTTGTCCTTTTGTCATTGAAAGAGATTGAGATGAGGTTTGGTCTAGCTTAGTGTATTGGTCCCACGGATGGCGCCAACTTGTTGATACAAAAGTTGGGTGATCCTTGCTAGACCCGAATTAGGCTTAATTCGGGTTGGTTGGACTCCAGCTCCTGCACCAAGTGAATTATCTGGTTAGGATCCTGCACACTAAAACAACACGCGTTAGTCTTACCGTGGGAATGTATCCCACGATTAGACTCCGGTGTGAGAGTAAGTAACCGGTTAGGGTTATGGAATTGAATGAGTTGAGAGTATGAAGAATGTAATACCTTTGTGGAACCCTTGGGGGTTCCTTATATAGGCGGTGAAACCCTAATGGGCTGTTACCGATGCTTCGGCCCCAAGGGAAGGATAAGCACCAGAATTAGATTGATTGTTATCTTCTAATTATAGTGAGTGAATATCCTCTTCTTTGGGGTAAATCCTAATCTTAATAAGATTATGATTCTGTCTAACCCTGTACCGGCCGTGAAGGGCCGTGGGCCGCACACATGTATGCGGCTATTGTTCACTCTAAGCCCATAAGCTTTGAATGACATTAATTCAACCCATTAGTAACAGGCCGGATGCGGGTAGTACCCGTGAGCCGGGTTTATGACCCGGCTGGGGACTATACGTCATCAGTAACTTTAAAGTATATTATGATCTTGGCTAGAGTACTCCCATAAAAGTAAGATCATCACCTAAATGAGGAGATAAAAGTAAGGCTGCTCAATTCTTTTCTGTAAATTCCCTATATTTCAGATAATTTTTATGTGAGTGGAAGATTATCTTGATTTTTTGGCACCCACTCGAAACCAAATAATATAGATTATCACCAACTAAATTGCATACATATCTTAACTTCTAAACTGATTTTGAACGAAAATATTTTCATACCTTGTAGTCACTATTAAACTGGGCTAAGTTAACAGCGGTGCTATCCTTAATCGCACCAATAAGTTTGTGTGAGATCGCCTAAGTTCTCGTCCTTCTAGTTTCTTTCAAATTCATCCACCCTTGTTCCAAATACATTAACCGATACTATTCCAACAGATCAAGAAAAATGATTATAACACATCCACCCTTGTTCCAAACACATCAATCGATACTGAGATCGCTTGAGTTCTCGTCCTTCCATTTTCATACCTTGAAGTGATTGCTACTCAAAATCTTTAAGTGATTGTTTATAGAGATGAAAAATATATCTACGGATGTACAGGATGGTTTTAGGAGGATGTTTTTAGTTTGGTCGACATTTACTTATGTCCATTCAAATAAAAGAATAGTATACATGAGATAAAACACAAGTATTTTGTTTGAATCTATAATGAAAACCGGCTAACTTTGGATCATCCAAATGTGCTTAGGCTTTTAGACGATACACCTGTGGAATCATCCAATTATCCAACATGGATAGACCTTTGTCACTATTTTGTAAAACTCAATCCCAATAACCGCACAAAGATCATGTACGTTGCCAACTTACTCCAGGACCTTACTCTTTGAGTAACTCAATTTTCTATAATAATACAGAAGAGTTACTCAATCGTTGGTTTGAGTTTCAGAAAAGGCTTGATGTAAAACTCGCTTTAAAAATACCTTAGAACATAAATTTCATGAATGTACGTATAAATTTAAACAATACGAATAATTAATATATTACACGAGCCACAAATATTATTATGTAAATATACTATAGTAATTAAACATGATAAATAATTACGTATTTAAATGTTACGTATAACTGGTATAATAAAAATTCTAAGGATTCACGACATTTAGAAACACAAATACGCGTAACATTTAACAAAACGCGAATTATACAAAAAGTAAAACAAAGTAAAGGGTTGTTTAGGTTTTGGGTCGACTGTTTGGACAAGAAAGGAAAAGGGAGATGGGCCGAGGCCCATGTGTATTACTAACCGACTAGAAAAAAAAGGACGAGAGTTTATTTTTTTCCTTTTATTGGGTCGACACATCAGAAACCCTAAACATAATAACAAGTCGATCGTTATATTTTTTTTGTTGTCTTCCCCTGCTGCCGTCGATTCACCAACAGAAAAAAAAGGTCGCGGATCTGATTTAAAAACAAGGTTTTTGTGTCGTTCATTCTATCCTAAACCCTAACATGTATAAGATACTCGCATAATCCTTAATTCTGACTATTAAATCATGTTAATATTCATGATTCGTTAAAAACAGTGGTGAAAGCATGTTAATAAAGATAAGTAAACATGGGTTTGGGATTTGTTATGTTGTGTGTGTTGTTTCAATACACAAACCGAGACCATCCTTCCACCAGCCGCAATCCCTTATGGGTGGCCGTGTGGTTTTTGTAAGATCAATGGGAACACAAACCCTAATAGTGGGTTTTAGTCAAAAATAGTGGGAACCGAGACCCCATTGGTCTCGGTGGTAATCTACTAGCAAACAGCAGGTAACTACAATAGTCAGCGGGTAGTTTTAACCAAACAACAGGAACTTAACTGAACCAGTGGTAAAATTTAACAAGCAGGAGGAAACAAGGCTATAGTCTACGTGTATATTGGACAGCACTATAGGGTTTATATCGGACAGAACTAGAAACATATGATATGGGACAGAACTATACGGGGATGTTGGACAGAACTATAAAAAATATATTGGACAACACTGTTTTGCTAGTTTTGCGTAATTGTTTTGTTTAGTGCGACCGAGACATGGGAGTCTTGGTAGGCTTGGGTACGTTAGAATACGTTATTAAACATGATTAATCTTGGTATTATTTACACGTTATGGTTAAATATTTTTACGTGACTTAAATTAGATCTAATTGATAGATTTTGCCAAGTGTTTTTATTTACGAAATTAAATAAATAAACGTGACTTAATTTAATTATTTAATTATCTAGTTAACGTTAGGTTTATTAAATTATAATGTTATGATATAAATTATGATTTCAAGTAAAATCATGCATTTTATTATTAACTAATAATTATTTATTTTAGCATAAGAATTTATTAAGAAAACTTTACTACATGATCATGAATGATACATTTTATGCTTATTAACATGTAAGAATACGAATTACACTTATCAGAATACACGATTTAACTAGAAGCCGTAAAATAAGTCACGAACTTTAAAGCAATACAAGAACAAGTTAAGTTAACGTCAAGTAATTAATAATTATTAAGTATAAGTTAACCAAGCGACTCATACACGTCCCTCTTTATTATGTAGCATTTATGGAGTATGATCTTCTTCACATTTTCATCTTCTACATTCTTCTTCGTTTATAGTACTGGACGTGAGGTACGGATATTCCGTCCTTCAGTATGGACAATTCCCTTTGCATGTTTGATTAGGTTTTCCGGTTTGCTATGCCATATGTTTTCCCTGTAGTCATGTGTCTTAAGCACGTCAGGAAATGTTATATTTATTTTAATTGCCTGAGCTATATATAAGCATGCCATGTTTCACCTAGTTACGGAGGTACCGTAACCATAGCACTAGAGGCACCGGTGTTATGACTCTTTTGCGGTGAGACTGATTGCTCACAGCGTCCCTTTTACAAGTTTGGCATTTATTATTATTATCATGTGGGGCGAATGGGTGCATCCTAGTTTACAAGTTTACAATATTTTCATGGTGAATGTGGTGCCTTCACAATGAGTTGATTCCTCCTACCCATACTATTATGAATTAGAGGCAGTCCCTCTAATAGCATGACGAGGTCACCCCTCTATGTATTCATGTACGTTGATATATTTCATGACCTATATGAGCTCTTTGGTAGTTAAATTACAGTTTTCATGATTAACCAGCAGATTTTCAGTAGTTACATGACTATAAGACTTTTCGAAATAAACCAGTTTATTTCATGTTATCAGGTTTTCCAGGACTTACATAATTCCGATGTACTTTCATTATTATGCTTTCATTTTATCCTTCACTTATGTTATGCTATTCCATGTTATTGTATATATCTGCGCACTGAGCATCTCGCTCAGCCGTTTTCTCTTTTCATGTCCCCAAACGGCAGGTACACAAGGTCAGGAGCATGGGAAAGGTTATGTATAGGATGGGAGCTATATTATGTTTCTGTTTCATTTGCATTACTTTTACTTTATGCTTGTTTATGAGTTTATGTTGGGGACCGATGTTTGATTCCGGTTATCCCTTATGGTCATGTAATGTTTTAGGACATTTACCTTATGCTTTGATATTACGCCATGATTATCCTGTGATATTCCATTTATCCAAATGGGGTGTTACAATTATAGTATCAAAGCCAAGGTTTTGACCTGTAGGCTCTAAAACTTGACTTGTGACTATTGGGTAGTCACCAGGAGCTTCCTAAGCCAACGCTTGTTATTCTACGTATTTGTCACACCCCATCATGGCGGAATATGGGGCGCGACGTATGATATCATCACAACACACGGTGTCTCTATAGAGAAAACTAAAATGAAAATATAATGTCATAAATGACGACACAAAGGTCATGACAATATCTCAACAAAGTTGGAGTCTAGGTAAGCAGGTAACAGTCCTACCTCTTACCCAAGACAAACAAATAACACTAACAATCACATATAGGTGCCAACAATATCACTATCGAAACAATCAGAAAGAAAATAAACTAAGAAGGAACGGGGATCTCCTTCTAAATTCATTCCTACGCGACTCCAATCCTAGCCACATAAGTTCTCACGCTTAACCACGTTATCACCTGAAAGAGACACTAAAACACGTCAACATAAAGTTGGTAAGAGTCATAGGTTTAGACTCCAACGCTAAATCAGTTACAAGCTGTGAATAACAACCATCAACACAATAACATATGGACAATGCGCTATAATTATGTATTAACAACTAGCACTCAAGTTCAATCAATCATCACAATTCCAAGGCATCACGCCTTACCAACAACTACATCTTCCAAGGCATCACGCCTTACCAACAACCATAATTTCCAAGGCATCACGCCTTACCAACAACCCTAATTTCCAAGGCATCACGCCTTACCAACAACCATAATTTCCAAGGCATCACGCCTTACCAACAACCATAATTTCCAAGGCATCACGCCTTACCAACAACCATAGTACCATAGGCGCCCATACACCTATGTACCTTTCCGATCCAAACCATACACAAACAAGAATCACATAGCAGTTAATCACATAATGTACACACAAGTCCATCTCAAAGCTTAAAAACATTCACAACATCAATTTATAAATAACTCAACACAGTGTCTCTTCCATCCCATCTGGAAGTAAAAATCAATATTAAACATAGGACTATGAAACTCACCTGATTGCTTCTTCACAAGTCCTCGCACTAGTAACAAGCTAACAAACCAAAAACACGAAATCAATACATGAACCAATCACTAAGATGGCTCATCAACCTATGATGGACATCTATCCTATTCCCATATAAATACCTCATTGATAAGCTCTAATCACCCCATTACCCTTCCTTAACAAGTCCTTAACTTGGTTAAGTTTAATAACTATTCCGTTCACATTTTACACAAAACAGTCCTAGTTTTTAGGTCTCAAAACTTTAAGTCAAACGTCCACTTAAACATACCCATGGTTTCTGTAAAATGAATATTCATACTTTTACATATGTTAGCTAAAACCTCCCACTTGCCCTAACCTTAAAGCTACTGTTAAGGCCCCGATATATGTATATATATTACTACCTATCCAAAATTCACTGATTTTAAACGTATGAAAAGTTTGTTACAATTAGGGGGTCTTACCCTAAACCACAACCTTAGCCCAAGTGTAGATACTTACTACAATATATAAACCAAATCTCATGTTCGTTAGAAGATCCCAATGCAATCCTAAGTACCCCAAATAACCCAAAACTTAAAAAGAAAACAGGATGACTACAAAACTGTTTTGACCTCCGACTGTTGTAACCTGTTTTTGACCCACTTCCCCACATTAAATTTAGTTCTCGTTTCTTGCATTGAAAAGCCATTTCAATTACCTTTCAGGGGTACTTGGATCGCATCTTGAATGTTCCTAGAACTCCCGATATGATCAAAACAATTGACTCAAAATTATGCCCAGTTTTTAAAAATGGGTTTAACAAAATCAACCTCATTAATTAACCCTAATCCCTCTAATTACAAGCCCTAATTTATGTAATAATCATATTATGATTAATACAACATTAGTTTACTGTTTTTATATTAAACCCTAACCTAAATCCATCATAAGATGATTATATAAACATTAAAAACAATTAAATTAAAAAGAGATTATGAAGGTTTTACCTTAAGATTTTTGAAAGAAGAAAAATTAATGAAGAACCCTAAATTTCTCCATATATGTCGACCCATACTTGATCTCCAGGGATTTTATGGAGTGTTTTGATAAAAATAAGGCTTTATATACTTTCCTAACAAGTCCTTGGCCCATTACAAAAGCCCGGTTCCCCTTTTTCCCTTTTCTTTTTCTTCCTTGCGTCCCAAAATCGACTTACACATATTTTTTTATATTTATTTTTATTTTTATTATTAATATATATATTAATAATATTACCTTAATTTTCCTTAATTTATTTCAGCTCCTAAAGCTTCCAAAACCTCAAAACCGTAAAACTAGTCAAATTTACGCGTTTTACCGTAAAAGTCGTAAAATATACACTTTTAAAAAAAATCTAAAATTTTGAACTAAACTTTATAACTAAGTCCTAAATGACTTAAAACCATCCCGAAAAATATCCATATGACTAATTACCTCATCCAAGACCTCCAAATGCTAAACCGTAAATCGTAAAAATACGATTTTCTATAATACATATACGTATACTTAAAACCACCAAATAACACCATCTCACTTCATAGTCACTACCATGTGAACTCATGAACATGAAATCATCACACATCGTTTCATTCACAAGGTACCCCGTACCGGAAACGATATCTAAACCACAATCTATACACACCAATAAGCACATAAACACGTAAAGACACGTAACTAGCACAAAATAAAACTAAGTGACGAACCTCAAAACCAGGGTTGTCACATCACTCCCTCCTAATAGAAATCTCGTCCCGAGATTTACTCCTTAGGATCAACACACAAACAACAAATCACACGAGGATACTTGTTCTAAATGAACTCCCCTCATTTCCACGTGAACTTTAGTTCAAGTTGAAAAATACCACATATACAAACCAAAAATAATTAAACTCATTGCCAAACTCTTGACCTCACAGTCAATAAATCTCACAAATGACTCTTTGATAAAACAAAGACTCTTATTAACACAAGTCCCGAATAACCGTACATGCAAAATGCATTCTCAAACAACCTTTACCAATCTCAATACATGAAATGTATCATGTATACAACTCATTTCCCCCAGGTAATTCTATGCTCATAAGCTACCGGTCCGATCTTTCCAAAGATCATAAATGGACCTACAAAACTCTACATCAACTCTTCCATTTTACCAAAACATACCACCCGTTACTATGGGTGAAACTTCATACACAACTTTGTCACTAACACTAGTGGTTTCCTTCTTTCCTACATAGCATCCCATGTTGCTCTCATCCTTTCCATAAATACCATTACCACATTAGTAGCCTCTTTTACCAATTCTAGTCCACATTAGGTACAACTCAACCTATCCTTTCATATAGTGCCTCAAATGGCATTTATCGACTTCTAGTATGATAACTATCATTATATGAGAAACTCAGCCATCGCTAATGAGTTTCCTAACTCCCTCTAAATCAATCACTCATGTCCTCAGTGTGACTCCTAACGTTGTATAAATATCTCACTTGCCTATCCTTTTCCAGTTAGCCGGATATACTCATATCCGATCATGTTCATTAACTCCCTTTAGTCCGTACTCCAAACTACTTAAAATTCCAATTTTCTTACAAAGTGACCTATGACGGTCTTTCACATATCCATTAGTTCTTCCATTGCCATAATCCTTCATAAGACATTCCATACATATTAGGCTAACTTTTACACAGAACCCTCTATTCCATCACATCCGTACGCAATCCTTCCAACTTCTCAACTACGTGACTTCTCATTCCTCTTGAAATATGAGATGAATTAGTCAGTCTATCTACTATCACCCAACTCTCATCGTACTTAATCCTCCCCCGCATTATATATCCCTTCCACCAACTTCGTCCTTACATCGCCCTTTCTAAACTACTCCTATCTATGTAGGAAGTATAGTCTACGTCCCTTTTCTCCATATGATTGTCCAAGCCACGCAACATACATGTTGACGCGTTCTCTGCTTTAGACAACTCAACTCGTGCAACCTATATCCTTTATCCAAACCGCCCTAATATGTCATCCCTATAGTTCAAGTTCGTCTCAGTTTCACCTCATCCTTCTTATTCCATGTCTCATCGACCATGCTTGCCTTTCCCAGATGGTACTTGGCCTTGCAATTTTTTTCTTTCATCAATTAACTCCACCCATCACCTTTTCCAAAAGTTCAATCAAGATGATTGAATATGTGTTGGAGACGTTCATGATCCGTATAGATCATTCTCCACGTCTCGTACACCAAATGCCTCTAGCATTCTAGACAGATATAACAGTCCAGCTCCACTAACTAAGTCTATCCAGTTCTTCCAAATCTTCAGTTCCTGCAACGTATAAACGATCGCCTTTCTCTGTCGTCCTCGTACGCGTCCAAATCCTTGCTCCATGTATCGTCATGCTTCGCGAATTCAGCCAGTCCTTCCGATAATGCCAAGATCTGCTCATTATCCAATCCACCTCTTCAGCCTCCAAAACGCTCCCTCATCCTTCCTCACTTCACCCTTGCTGGTTCCATGATATGCCACCACCTCTACTGCTCATCCTCGTAAACTTAATCCTAAAAACTTACTCTTGAAAATCTCACATATAACTCCCTCTTATCAGACCACTCAACCGCTTCCACATCACATTTACTACCAGGCAACTCAACCTTTATCCTGCATCCCTTGCAATTTCTAACCACCCTCTATGGCGCGTTACTTGTGCCAATATCCATACATTATTCAAATCTCTATTCCTCTCACTTGTACTCCAAGAGACCATATATTCACATTTGTTCGTCTACGAACTTCTTACCTCCCCACTAAGGGCATTCCGACCGTTCTCTCATGGCCACCTACTTAAGCGTGTAGGCGCGACCAAGTCTTTCATATGACTACCTCAACGCTCTCAATCAATACGTAACCAAAACTACATCCTGAATCCACTAGTTACGATCGACGAATCAAACCCACGGATAACTAACGACATTTCACGTGCACCAATTAAAACAAGTCAAAACCACGAGACTCAAAAGAAAACTCAAACCCAGAATATATATCAATTCAAAATGACCCATGACAACGAAAAATAATCCAAGAAACACCCAATGGTAACCAAAACATATTACGCCTCGCGACATATTATTTAAACCGTGCAAAAGATCGACTTTTACAAAAGAATATATTTTTGTTTTTTTACCTCCCCACATCTATGTGACTCAAACCATCTACCAACAACCTTCTAGACGATCTCAAAACTCAACTCAAGGACTAGGTATCCCGTGCACCCCAAATCATAAAAAAATAAAACTACTATTCAAACTCAACCTTGAACCCGACACTTGTACAACAATTCTGACCAGTCCACTGACCTCCCATGACTATACATTCTGAATATTTGAAATGTACGTTCCGAGTACATAATTTTAGGCTTTTGAATCACCCAAAAAGCTTTAAAAACGAACAAGTTATGACCAAAACAGTTTTATATTAATGAAAGATAAAATTGTATGTGAAATATTCATAACCTCAATTTAACCTTGTACTAATAATTATAAATGACGTGAATCGGTTAAACCCAATTATATATACTATGTAAGTAGAAAGAGATTTACTTCGCTTTATTTTAAAGAAAGTCTTTTAGAATTTAAAATAAATAAGTGTTGATTTAAAAGAAATCTTATGTTCCATCTTGTTTCAAACACGACTCCAACACCTTACCCTTATTTTACCGAATACAACCTATTATCTAACCCTATAATAGATTTCCCAGTCCCCCTTTTCTCAATATATTCTGACCAAAAGAACTGTAAAACCCAACACAAAAGATTTCATTACCTCAAAAGAAATCCCAAGTTATTTCAATAGACCAATAACACCATTTTAAAACGTACACGTGAAATACGAAACTCAAAGAATACGCTACAAGACACACTTCAAAAGATTCGAAACGTTGTTGAAACTCCATCAAACTCGAGCACTAATAAATCGTTTAAACACAAGAACGACCGTAAATCATAACATAACATCTATCAGTATATATACATCCGCATATGTATACCTATTTAATCCCCCAAACATACTCGTTATCATACATGTAAGTCAATCAATCGCTATATACGCTCGTTTTTCCATACGAGTAATCACCATCTCACTGTGCCACAACAAGGCATAAAGCCCACCTCCAAAACCAAACCATATCGTGTGACCCCATAATCACACAACACAACTATAACCCAAAACCTATAACACAAAAAGAACGATAGCCATCTCATAGGCAGCCATTACATAAACCCATAAATTATACATATACCCAAATTCTACATCTCATCATATACAAGCATGTACTAACCCTCTTTCATGCAATCATACTTGAGAACCCATTGAAGTTGTGGTACTTATATAACTATGTTGGCCACCATACTTATACAATTACCCTTTCCCCAATGCACTCCCTCCTATGATGACACTTATAAGAATCAATACAACATATAACACATAAACCCATCTACTCACATAAGCTCATAACCACATAAACAATAAAGTCCAAAACTCCATCTATTAAAATAACATAGTAATACTCTTGAAATACGTAAATCCATAGTCTAGCTAAAACAGCATAGACTAAATCCAAAACAAAAACATCATCAACTATAAGTCATGTCGCCCGTAAGAGTGGAAACAGCTTAAAACCCCTTCCTATCCACCTACTCCTAGTAACTCGAATTACCACATAATTATTAGGGAACATGACTTAAACATCAAAAGAAAAAAATACTATACATTAGGTACATAAAATAACCCAACAAAAGATAAAAACTACCATGTACCAAATTATGTACTATAATGTACAATTTAGGCAAAATACAACAATGACTAGCGTGGATGATTACGGTTCAACATGCACTAGTCACAATCCGAAAAGAAAATAACATGTGGCTAAGTATGAACATACTATGGTTCAATTCATACTAGTCAAAACATCGCAACAAATAACATCCAAACACATCAATTAATATAAAATGCACATATACTCCTATGACGCCTATATGCAGGGACCCTTAAGCTATAAACTAGGCTACGAAACTAGGCAACCTAATTCTCTATAACCATTATCTCTGATACCATTCTGTCACACCCCACCATGGCGGAATATGGGGCGCGACGTATGGATATCATCACAACACACGTTGTCTCTATAGAGAAAACTAAAATGAAAATATAATGTCATAAATGGCGACACAAAGGTCATGACAATATCTCAACAAAGCAGGAGTCTAGGTAAGTAGGTAACAGTCCTACCTCTTACCCAAGACAAACAAATAACACTAACAATCACATATAGGTGCCAAAAATATCTCTATCAAAACAATCAGAAAGAAAATAAACTAAGAAGGAACGGGGATCTCCTTCTAAATGCATTCCTACGCGACTCCAATCCTAGCCACATAAGTTCTCACGCTTAACCACGTTATCACCTGAAAGAGACACTAAAACACGTCAACATAAAGTTGGTGAGAGTCATAGGTTTAGACTCCAACGCTAAATCAGTTACAAGCTGTGAATAACAACCATCAACACAATAACATATGGACAATGCGCTACAATTATGTATTAACAACTAGCACTCAAGTTCAATCAATCATCACAATTCCAAGGCATCACGCCTTACCAACAACCACAATTTCCAAGGCATCACGCCTTACCAACAACCATAATTTCCAAGGCATCACGCCTTACCAACAACCATAATTTCCAAGGCATCACGCCTTACCAACAACCATAATTTCCAAGGCATCACGCCTTACCAACAACCATAATTTCCAAGGCATCACGCCTTACCAACTACCATAGTACCATAGGCGCCCATACACTTATGTACCTTTCCGATCCAAACCATACACAAACAAGAATCACATAGCAGTTAATCACATAATGTACACACAAGTCCATCTTAAACCTTAAAAACATTCACAGCATCAATTTATAAATAACTCAACACAGTGTCTCTTCCATCCCATCTGGAAGTCAAAATCAATATTAAACATGGGACTATGAAACTCACCTGATTGCTTCTTCACAAGTCCTCGCACTAGCAACAAGCTAACAAACCAAAAACACGAAATCAATACATGAACCAATCACTAAGATGGCTCATCAACCTATGATGGACATCTAGCCTATTACCATATAAATACCTCATTGATAAGCTCTAATCACCCCCATTACCCTTCCTTAACAAGTCCTTAACTTGGTTAAGTTTAATAACTATCCCGTTCACATTTTACACAAAACAGTCCCAGTTTTTAGGTCTCAAAACTTTAAGTCAAACGTCCACTTAAACATACCCATGGTTTCTGTAAAATGAATATTCATACTTTTACATATGTTAGCTAAAACCTCCCACTTGCCCTAACCTTAAAGCTACTGTTAAGGCCCCGATATATGTATATATATTACTACCTATCCAGAATTCACTGATTTTAAACGTATGAAACGTTTGTTACAATTAGGGGGTCTTACCCTAAACCACAACCTTACGCCAAGTGCAGATACTTACTACAATATATAAACCAAATCTCATGTTCGTTAGAAGATCCCAATGCAACCCTAAGTACCCCAAACAACCCAAAACTTAAAAAGAAAACAGGCTGATTACAAAACTGTTTTGACCTCTGACTGTTGTAACCTGTTTTTGACCCACTTCCAGACCTCCAATTTAGTTCTCGTTTCTTGCATTGAAAAGCCACTTAAATTACCTTTTCAGGGGTACTTGGATCGCATCTTGAATGTTCCCCGATATGATCAAAAAAATTGACTCAAAATTCTGCCCAGTTTTTAAAAACGGGTTTAACAAAATCAACCTCATTAATTAACCCTAATCCCTCTAATTACAAGCCCTAATTTATGTAATAATCATATTATGATTAATACAACATTAATTTACTGTTTTTATATTAAACCCTAACCTAAATCCATCATAAGATGATTATATAAACATTAAAAACAATTAAATTAAAAAGAGATTATGAAGGTTTTACCTTAAGATTTTTGAAAGAAGAAAAATTAATGAAGAACCCTAAATTTCTCCATATATGTCGACCCATACTTGATCTCCAGGGATTTTATGGAGTTTTTTGATAAAAATAAGGCTTTATATACTTTCCTAACAAGTCCTTGGCCCATTACAAAAGCCCGGTTCTCCTTTTTCCTTTTTTTCCCTTTTCTTTTTCTTCCTTGCGTCCCAAAACCGACTTACACATATTTTTTTTTATTATTTTTTTTATTATTAATATATATATTAATAATATTACCTTAATTTTCCTTATTTTATTTCAGCTCCTAAAGCTTCCAAAACCTCAAAACCGTAAAACTAGTCAAATTTACGTGTTTTACCGTAAAAGTCGTAAAATATACACTTTTAAAAAAAATCTAAAATTTTGAAATAAACTTTATAACTAAGTCCTAAATGACTTAAAACCATCCCGAAAAATATCCATATGACTAATTACCTCATCCGAGACCTCCAAATGCTAAACCGTAAATCGTAAAAATACGATTTTCTATAATACATATACGTATACTTAAAACCACCAAATAACACCATCTCACTTCATAGTCACTACCATGTGAACTCATGAACATGAAATCATCACACATCGTTTCATTCACAAGGTACCCCGTACCGGAAACGATATCCAAACCACAATCTATACACACCAATAAGCACATAAACACGTAAAGACACGTAACTAGCACAAAATAAAACTAAGTGACGAACCTCAAAACCAGGGTTGTCACAGTATTGATATTTTCAGAACCTCGTTGTTTAACCATGATGTTTTCCTTGGAATTGTTTTAATAATATGGATTGAACAACAGTCATCCATACTTAGTTACATGTCATTGTTAATTGCATGATGTTTTCTTGTGGATTTTGACTAGTGTGGACTGGACCACAGTAGTTCAGTCACATGTTTTCTGTGAGGTTTAGACAGTTGGTTTTCATTCATTCATTTCATGAATTCATTGCATGTATTATTGTAGCAGGAATTTTTACTAAGTAATGGTTGGTACAGGACTGGCTCTATTTAGTCGTATGTGCTTTTATCTAAACTTTTTGTTTGATTAGTGGACCGACCCATAGGCGTCCACACTTGCCTTTTTGTTTTATGAACCGACCCATAGGCGTTCACTCATGTACATATCATCATAGATATTAACCATGCATTTTAAACTGTTTCATGCATTATAAACTGTTTCGTGCATTTTAAACTATTTCACGTATCTTTTATGTTTATGTCGTACTGTATTGAGTCATACTTATCATTTAGGTTTCATTGTTTTGCATTGTGAAACGACTCCTAGTCGTCCACACTATTAACTTTCAAAATTTATTTCATTAAAGTTATATTTCTTTCATGTCCCCTCATTTATTTGTTATGTTTCTTTATGTCAAGTATGTTTTCATACTATCATGGTTAACATCATCTTTATGCTGATTATGTTTTATGCTCCATCATGTTAATTTTGTCCCATGTTTCTTCATGATAATTTCATGTTCATGATGATTATGTTCCATACCTCTTTATGTAAATTATGTTTTCATCATGTTGATCATGCCCTCATGCTAGACATTGATGGATTTCATTTAATCCTGCTTTCATGATAGTCATGGTTGGTTTTCATTAATCATGTTTTTATGAAAATCATCGTTGAATTTCATTTAACCACACTTTTAGTGTTTTCTCTATGCAACCAGAATGATGTCTATGCTGGAATTGCGAGGCTATCATGATGCTCATTCCAGTTCGGTTTTCTAACCATTTAACCAATTATTTTCCTTTAAATCATGTCAGATGATCGACCCCATACCGATCATTTCATGTACATTCCATGTGTACTCCATGTACCGTATCCCATATGTATTATACGTACCGTCATCCATGGGTATGTCACTTACAATACTCCATGAGTATTCACTAGTCGATTCTCAATCATCTCAGGCGTATTCAACTTGTTGATATTCTACAAGATGTTGATGCCGCTCATAACTTGGAGATGTTACTAAATGTTGATGCCGCTGATTATTTGGAGACACTACGAGATGTTGATGTTGTACACAACTTGGAGATCCTACAAGACGAAGACAAAGGCGTTAGATCAAAGCGATCGGACGAGAAGATGCTTCACCACCAGACGACTCCATAACAATCCATGTCCCTACCTTTTAGTTATATGTTACACGTCAATCAGTTGCATTTTCAGTCATATGAGTGAGAATCGGTACCAGCCGACCACTCAGCTGAATGGTTACATGAATCACCGTCATGGCAATGACCCATCATGGAAATGACAGACAAGGCGACAGTAACCACTACCGTGACAACAACTATTCTAGCAATCACAACAGAACACCAATCAAGTACGTAACCAGAAATACTAAAGTCAGCAGTCCAGCAGATCCGTCAATTTTGGCATTTTAACCACCATGTTCATTATGATTTCTTTTCATATGTCAAGACATCCGTCAAGACACATCCTCTCATGTATATGTACTGAAGACACATGTCCAGACACCAGTCAAGACACATGTCACACGTATATATCCCAGCACATGAGTCAAGACACACGACTCATGCATAATTTCTAAAATCAGCCTTAGTGACTCAAGGTACCTTTCCAAGGGTATACTTATTATGTTGTTCCATGTACAAATCAAGCCACTAAAATTTCAGTACCATCTCTAGCATTTTGTTCATGTTTGGACACGTAGTGTTCGCTCTGGGTGAGACGACGAACACATTCAGTGAAATCTGCTACGTTTACTTCACGTGCTGACATGACACTTTCATTCTTGATTCCATATTCGTATACCATGGCCATCTAAGACACCGTTGTAGCATTGTGTACATAAAGACTTTCATTTCAGTTTGACTACAAGATCTTTCATTTCTACAATGGGTCACCATTCGTATCAGAATATATTTAGCGATGTTCAGATTCCGGAATACATTCATCAAGGTTCTCCAGAAGGAAAATCGGTGAAAATTTTCCATCTGCTTTACAAGCATGTGTTGTTGGCTACGATGATTTCCTAGCCATCATTTAAGACACGACTTTTGAAGTTCCTTTTATTCATCATCAGTTGATTTTTTTATAATTTTCTCAGATATATTACATGAAGGAACTACCAATCATACCACCATTCATAACTGTATTTTCCCTTCTAAGTAATATTGGTCTATCCGACCAACTACCAGACTCTAAACACTTTCCAAGATCGATCTACGATCAGGCTACCATCAGTTGCGAGTAAAATAGCATGATACTTCCGTGACTGTTCATCGCACACGTCATGGTCATTATGAATTCATGTATGTACCTGTTAGTTCACGGATGCCCAACAGTAATTGTGGATTTGAGAAATCAAATTTTCATAAATTTTGGACGAGTTTTCATTCTGTTCATTGCTAACATTCTGACTTTATTAAGTCCAGAGAAGAACACGAAGACTATCTTACCTCTATGTTACAAGGTTTACAGCAAGAGAAATACATGAAATTTTTATATTTTTTCCTATACGTACTTTGTTGATTTCAGTGACACACTGAATCACATTGTCCTCACGGTAAATTTTTACCATGACTAAGCCTACGAGTAAAGGAGAAAATCCTACACTAAGTTATGTGTTCCAAAAGTTCTACGCTAAGAGAGGTCTAATTTACCCAGATTCATAGCTTTCCAATTACTATGTATCCAGATCCTATAAAGATATATCATGATCTTAACCCTAGTTGTGGTGGAGAAGCATGGAACAATTTTGTTATGTTCATATCTAAATGCCTGACTTATCAGCAGGTTAAGATAGAATGTCAACACGCTTGCAGTCATCTCAACCTTTAGAAGTTTTGGATCGTCGTCCGACCAGTTAACCTAGCCTACACGTTTTCTTTCATTCGAAAAGAGTACGCAGTAGCAGATTATCATATATTTTCCAGTCGATGATCGTATGATTACATGGCACTCTTTCAGCTGATGAAGGTTTCACGTCGCATGTCACGTCTCATCTCCTACTGTTCGGTGTTACATCTTTAGTTATTGAACGTTCACGATATGTTCCCCATACCATGTTCACCCTATGTTCACATATCACGCTAACGATATGTTGCACGTATCACGTCCACCATATGTTTTTCTCATTACGTTCATCATATCTTCACGTATCACGTTCACAATTGTTCACGTATCACATTCACAATTGTTCACGTATCACATTCACAATTGTTCACGTACTACGTTTCAATGTGTCTGGCGCATCGTTGCTCAGACGTTACTAACGTTAGTTATTCCAGATTATTTCGCATCATAACGTTCCGTTATCTTTGCATGTGATTCATTTCCCACTCGATCAGATTCATGAGGATACATCTTATGATGATAAACCAGAATTTTTTTTTTGTATCGTCAAGACAGAGTCATGTAGACCAAGATTATTATTTTCACCAAGATCTCATAGAGGACCGAGTAGGAAACCACTTTGAAACGGAGGAGTCCATCTGGATTCCTTATCCTCTTTTCCTTCCATAATTCAGTTATGTTCTTTTCAGTCACTTCATGTTCCATATTCCCTTTAGACACGTCATGTTCCATGTTCTATACAGTCACGTCACGTCCATGTCTTTCTAGTTTATCGTATCTCTAATTCGAGGACGAATTATTCATTTTAGATGGGTAGAATTGTAAAACTCGCTTTAAAAACACCTAGAACATAAATTTCATAAATGTACGTATAAATTTAAACAATACGAATAATTAATATATTACACGAGCCACAAATATTATTATGTAAATGTAATATAGTAAATAAACATGATAAATAATTACGTATTTAAATGTTACGTATAACTCGTATAAGAAAAATTATAAGGATTCACGACATTTAGAAACACAAATACGCGTAACATTTAACAAAACGCGAATTATAAAATAAAATAAAACAAAGTAAAGGGCTGTTTAGGTTTTGGGCCGGCTGTTTGGACAAGAAAGGAAAAGGGAGATGGGCCAAGGCCCATGTGTATTACTAACCGACTAGAAAAAAAAGGACGAGAGTTTTTTTCCTTTTAATGGTTCGACACATCAAAAACCCTAAACATAATAACAACTCGATCGTTATATTTTTTTTTGTCTACCCCTTTTGCCGTCGATTCACCAACAGTAAAACAAGAAGGTCGCGGATCTGATTTAAAAACAAGGTTTTTGTGTCGTTCATTCTATCCTAAACCCTAACACGTATAAGGTACTCGCATAATCCTTAATTCTGACTATTAAATCATGTTAATATTCATGATTAGTTAAAAACAGTGGTGAAAGCATGTTAATAAAGATAAGTAAACATGGGTTCGGGATTTGTTATGTTGTGTGTGTTGTTTGTATACACAAACCACGACCATTCATGGTCTCGGTGGTGAAATCCTTCCACCAGCCGCAAACCCTTATGGGTGGTTGTGTGGTTTTTGTAAGATCAATAGGAACACAAACCCTAACAGTGGGCTTTAGTCAAAAGTAGTGGGAACCGAGACCCCATTGGTCTCAGTGGTAATCTACTAGCAAACAACGGGTAAATACAATAGTCAGCGGGTAGTTTTAACCAAACAACAGGAAATTAATTGAACCAGTGGTAAAATTTAACAAGCAGCAGGAAACAAGGCTATAGTCTGCGTGTATATTGGACACCACTATAGGGTTTATATCGGACAGAACTAGAAACATATGAAATGGGACAGAACTATACGGGGATGTTTGACAGAACTATAAAATATATATTGGACAACACTATTTTGCTAGTTTTGCGTAGTTGTTTTGTTTAGTGTGACCGACACATGGGAGTCTCGGTAGGCTTGGGTATGTTAGAATACGTTATTAAACATGATTAATCTAGGTATTATTTACACTTTATGGTTAAATATTTTTACGCGACTTGAATTAAATCTAATTGATAGATTTTGCCAAGTGTTTTTATTTACGAAATTAAATTAATAAACGTGACTTAATTTAATTATTTAATTATCTAGTTAATGTTAGGTTTATTAAATTATCATGTTATGATATAAATTATGATTTCAAGTAAGTCCATGCATTTTATTATTAACTAATAATTATTTATTTTAGCATAAGTATTTATTAAGAAAACTTTACTACATGATCATGAATTATACATTTTATGCTTATTAACATGTAAGAATACGAATTACACTTATTAGAATACATGATTTAACTAGAAACCGTAAAATAAGTCATGAACTTTAAGGAAATACAAGAACATGTTAAGTTAACGTCAAGTAATTAATAATTATTAAGTATAAGTTAACCAAGCGACTCATACACGTCCCTCTTTATTATGTAGCATTTATGGAGTATGATCTTCTTCACGTTTTCATCTTCTACGTTCTTCTTCGTTTGCAGTACTGGACGTGAGGTACGGATATTCCGTCCTTCAATATGGACAATTCCCTTTGCATGTTTGTAGTCATGTGTCTTAAACACGTCAGGAAATGTTATATTTATTTTAATTGCCTGAGCTATATACAAGCATGCCATGTTTCACCTAGTTACGGAGGTACCGTAACCATAGCACTGGAGGCACCGGTGTTATGACTCTTCTGCGGTGAGGGTGATTGCTCGCAGCGTCCCTTTTACAAGTTTGGCCTTTATTATTATTATCATGTGGGGTGAATGGGTGTAATACAAGGTTTTCACCAAGTATGAAAGTTCGTTTGATTCAAGTCTTTTCGAATTGATTACTAGTTATTAGTGAGACTCCGTCGTTCTTGGTAGAAAATAAAATGGTTTGCTTATCTACTAAAAACAAATATGAAAATGTCGTTGAGTAAAAAGCTTTAAAAGTTAAACTAAAAATCACGAGTTAAGAATAAATGATTAAAAACTTAAAAAGTAAATTAGAAACTTTAAACTTTGTAAAATTGAAAACTTAACCCGTCGGAATACCTACAGTCGGAATCACATCTAAATGCTATTGGAATGATCAGTCGGAATATATCAAATGAATTTCTGTCGGAATAATGAAATAGTATCGGAATACTGGCAAGTAAAACTATCGGAATAATCCGTCGGAAAGCAATCGGAATAATGATAAACACACCCGTCGGAATACCGATCGGAATAACGACCGGAATCCAAAACCCTAATTCGATACAATGATCGGAATAAACGGTCGGAAAACAAAACCCTTTTCCGATGGTAGCGTCAGAATAACTGTCAGAAATGGTAAACCCTTTTCCGAAGGAATGAAATCCGTAATAAGCAAAATCAATAAGCTCTTTTTTAAATAAGCTCAACTGAATCCTAACCAACTCAATAATACAAAAGTTAAATAATCACAAAAAAGAAACTTCCGAAACTCTAAAGAAGCAAACTTTGTAGATCAAACTTTAAAAAGATAGAAAACTTAAACGTAAATAAGCTAAATACAAAATAAGCCAATAAGCATGATAAGCTCAAAGCTCAATCGTATGAAAACTTAGATATGAATAAAAAGATAAACTTTTTAATCACATAAACATCAAGATGAAGCAAGATCAAGATTATCACGAATCAAAGATAAACAAAATCAAGAAAGGTAGAAAGAGATTAAATGATGAAAAGCTTAAACTTGAACTTGTAGATTAATGATTCCAAAATACAAGATTAAATCAAAGCTTAAACATCAAAGAAAAGAAAAGATGAAATTATAGTGAGAGAAAGTTAAGCACTTTCTCTCTCTAAAGATTAAAACTACAAAAGAAAAATAAACTAGCTAACACCCTCCTAATGTGTCATTTGGAGGTTATATATAGGAGGTGGGGAGGTGCATGTGTTGCTTCCTTTTTCTTTCTTCTCGTCTCGACTCGATTTAAATTCTTTGTCTTTCTCGACATCGTCTCGGGATTTGTCGATATTAATTGAACTCGTGTTATAATTTTCTTCTTTAATTAGACTTAGTTCTTAGACTTCATTAAACTTCCGTCTTTAGACTTTTTCTTCGATAAATCTTCATAATAGGCCTTGGACTTCCGTTCTTTTTGCACTCTTGATCTTTTGACTTCGTCTTCTCTCGTTTTCTTAGATAAAAGCCCGTGATAGCCCGTGTTTTCTTCCTTGTTCATATTTTTATCCTGAAACATAATAAAAACACAAACCACGCATAATTCCGACTTTTACGACATAAAATACACGTTTTGGTCTTGTTATTATTGGAAATAAGTGGTAAAAGGATAAGTGTTTTCACACTTACTAAGTCCCCTACACTTGACCATTGCAATGCCCTCATGCAATGCATTAATCAAAGCACAGTTTATATTTCTCCTCATAAATAACACACCTTGGCCTTTATTAAATACTAAACTTTAAGGAAATTAAAAAGATAGAAATATGTACAAAAAAAGTAAAGAAATCAAAGACTTACATTGGGGTTTTGGTTGTCATGAATGTTTATCATCCTCAAGTTTCACGTTCCCCATACCAAGCGTAAAAACGAGATCATTGTTATTATAAGTTAGCAAACTATCACAAACTCATGTGGGCCAATTATTTACTTAGACTCCCTTATTCCTATGTGTATCTCTTATATTTTGTTGTTGTCTTAAATGATCACGAAGATGCATTATTGACTTATTTTGATAGTTATTTAGGCTGAAAATAAAGTAGGACGATTTAATCAATAGTTAGCTAAAGGACAAAATCTTTTAAAACTGCTTCTCGGGACCTCATATAGTTCATATCTTGGCATAACTCGCTTCATGATTTGAGACCTTTCTCGGATCGATATTTGGCATTGACTTCATACTTAAAATCTTGAGAGACGTTCATGAAATAATGGTCTTCTCTTCATAATAGGAATTTCTTCACTTGAACTTTTTGAGAGATTCTTCATATTTGGACCACGACTTCTTCATTTTTCTCCAATATTTATTTGGGATTTTGATATACAACGATCTGCCTCCTTTTAGGACTTGGGTCTCTTTATCCTCATACCTTGTTAGGGCCTTTTTGGATAGAACTCTCCATGATCTTTACGGGAGTATTTGCTTTTTGTCGTGTGTCTCGATCCTTCATATTGATTTTTGATAAATGATTCTTCACATCACTTGGGATCTTTAGCAACAAAATGTAGCCCTCATGCCTTGTTAGGGCCTTTTCAGACTCGCCAATCTTCGCATCCCGCTTCAATAAGTTATGCCTTGGCTATGAACTCTAATCAATATCGAGCAACTTTTAAACGATCTTGTGCTAGAAGCTAAGTAACTTTTCAAATCGTACAACCTTATTTATTGCAATTAAATTTATTAGCAAGCGATGGGAGAAAAAGCTCATAATTAACTCACATAAATTAATGAAAGAATACCAAACTTATAATTGACTCTATCATCTCTCGTTCTCCACAATTTAAAATCTCAAGGAATGAGACTCGTGGATGCTTAGCCAATTAATCAAAGTTTTGGGTTTTCAAGTCATCCATAGGATCTTGAAAATTCTTAGACTTTTTCAATTTTAGAATTCGCATTTTAAAGTTCCCTTGATAAAGGATTTTCTAGGATCAATTATAGGAACTTGCGAAAAGTTCTTGTTCTTAACCCGTATGAATTAAGACTTTCGCGTTTTAAAGTTCCCTATATAAAAGCTTAGCAAAACTTGACTTAAACATGTTAAGGATACTAGCTAGAGTAAACTTAGATAAGTAAACTCGGATTGAGTCAATGATTCACAGCGTTTAAAAATTAAAACCACTTTATTAAAATTTATTCTAGCAACAAAATAAAATAACTATAACAAAGGAAAAACTACAAGGCCAAAATAGATCAAAATTTTTGAAAAATGTCGAAAAATCAATTTTTCGGTTAAAATGAGGACAATTTAATGGAAAAGCCCACTTACTTCGATAGAAGTCCCCCTACACTTGATATAAACATTGTCCTCAATGTTTAAGCATGTGGGAGTAAACTCCCCTACACTTAGTACATTGTGCACGTTGTTTAAATCCTGCTATGGGAAGGACAACTATAGTGATTTCAGTGTGAACATATAAGATATGAAATATTGAATCACGACAGTTTAGGATAGAACCGGGAAGACGGGTACACGGGATCACGGTCGTCAAATGTCATTAAAAGTGGATATTTGAAGCTTTAATCCCTACACATCATAAGAAACAAGACAACAAACACATACGGGGCTCCCCCTACACTTATTATGAAAACGGTAAAGGATAGATCAACGGGTTGCCTCCCGAGAAGCGCTTGTTTTTGTTAACCGAGTCACGAGCCTGACTCGACCCAGAACTAATGCATGGGAAACGTGGTGAGGGATGGAATCATCTCATGAGAGATGTCCTCACCAAAGTACAGCTTCACACGCTGGCCATTCACTTTAAAATTAGGCCCATTTGGCTGAGAAAGCTCAATGGTGCCATAAGGAAAGACTGTGGCGACGGTGAATGGACCAGACCAACGGCTCTTCAGCTTGCCCGAGAAGATCTTCAACCGAGAGTTAAAGAGTAAAACTTGATCACCAACGTGAAACTCTCGGTTCTTAATCTTTAAATCATGGATGATCTTGGTTTTCTCCTTGTAGATCAATGAATTCTCCTAAGCTTCATTCCTTAGTTTATTAAGCTCGTTGAGTTGAATCTTCCGAAGATCACCGGCTTTGTTGATGTCAAAATTAGCCCACTTCAAGGCCCAATATGCCTTATGCTCCAATTGAATAGGGAGGTGGCATGCCTTCCCGAACACAAGATGATATGGAGTGAAACCAATCGGCGTCTTATATGCGGTACAGAAAGCCCACAAAGCATCATCTAACTTATCAGCCCACGAGGTACGATGCTCTCCCACGGTACGCTCTAATATTCTCTTCAATCCACGGTTAGAAATCTCGGCTTGAACATTTGTTTAAGGATGATAAGCGGTGTAAATACGATGATTGACACCATACTTAGCCATGACTCGAGCAAATTGATCATTGCAAAAATGAGTCCCACTGTCACTGATGATAGCACGAGGAACACCGAATCGAGCAAAAAGTTGTTTCAAAAAGTTCACAACCACCCTCGCATCATTCGTAGGGAGAGCCTTTGCTTCAACCCATTTAGATACGTAGTCAACGGCTACGAGGATGTACTTATTCCCTTTGGATGATGGAAATGGCCCCATAAATTCGATACCCCATACGTCAAAGATTTCACATTCTTGTATGAAATTTTGAGGCATCTCATCTTTATGTGAGATCTTGCCTTGGCGTTGGCAAGCATCACAATGTTTAACCATTTCATGAGCGTCATGATAAATGGAGGGCCAATAGAATCCAGAGTCGAATACTTTCTTCGCGGTATAGTTAGGACCAAAGTGACCACCAGTGGGTCCTTTGTGGCAAGCTTCTAGGATTAGTAACGCTGTCGGCCCATCAACACACCTACGAATTACAAAATCCTCACATTGTTTGAAAAGGTAAGGGTCGTCCCAAAAATAGTGCTTAATGTCTTTAAAGAACTTTTTCTTTTGTTGGGACGTTCACCCTTCCTTGAGAATTCCACCCACTAAATAGTTTGCAATGTCCGCAAACCATGGGGTTTCATCAAGATTGGAGTTAATAGACATCAAGGCTTCAAGGGGAAAAGAGTCATTGATCTCTTGATTTAGGAGGTCCCCTTGATAAGGATCCTCGAGTCTACTAAGATGATCCGCGGCTAGGTTTCCGCTCCATTTTTATCATGAATTTCAATTTTGAATTCTTGAAGGAGTAAAACCCAACGAATAAGTCTTGGCTTGGAATCTTGTTTAGTTAACAAGTATTTCAACGCGGAATGGTCGGTATAGACAATGGTGGTGTAAAGAACAAGATAGGGGCGGAATTTCTCAAAAGCATACACTACAGCAAAAAGCTCTTTTTCGGTAATGGTGTAATGCAATTGAGCCCCCGTCATTGTCTTGCTAGCATAATGGATTGGTTGGAAGTGTTTGTTCACTCTTTGGCCTAAAACCGCTCCAATAGCAAATTCGCTAGCATCACACATCAATTCAAAAGCTAACTCCCAATTAGGGGTAACCAAGACCGGTGCCTTAGTTAGTTTATCCTTAAGAAGATTGAAAGATTCGAGACACTCTTTAGAAAAGATAAAAGGAGTATCTTTTTCCAAGAGGTGGGTCAGCGTGCGAGCGATCTTAGAAAAATATTGAATGAATCGACAATAGAAGCCCGCATGACCAAGGAAACTTCTCACACCCTTCACGGTTGAAGGTGGAGGCAATTTAGCAATAACATCGACTTTAGCACGGTCGACTTCAAGACCGACTTTGGAGATTTTATGTCCAAGAACAATGCCTTCTTTTACCATGAAATGGCATTTTTCCCAATTCAGAACGAGACGAGTGTCTTCACACCGTTTGAGCATACGTTCTAAATTGGCAAGGCAAGTAGAGAAAGAATCACCATAGACCGAGAAATCGTCCATAAAGACTTCCATAGTTTCTTCAACCATGTCATGGACGATAGCCATCATACACCTTTGGAAAGTCCCGGGAGCATTGCATAAGCCGAAAGGTATTCTTTTGTAAGCAAATGTTCCATAAGGACAAGTGAATGTGGTTTTCTCTTGGTCTTTGGGATCGATGGAAATTTGAAAATACCCGGAGAAACCGTCTAAGAAGAAATAATAGTCATTACCCGCTAAACGCTCGAGCATTTGATCCATGAAAGGAAGGGGGAAATGATCCTGCGGGTGGCATCATTGAGCTTGCGATATTCTATGCAAACTCGCCAACCCGTGACAAGTCGAGTAGGAATCAACTCGTTGTTTTCATTGGGAACAACGGTTATTTCGCCTTTCTTAGGCACACAATGGACAGGACTAACCTATGGCGAATCCGAAATAGGGTAAATCATTCCGCCATCTAGAAGTTTGATAACCTCTTTCTTGATGACGTCATGAATTTTAGGATTAACCCTTCTTTGGCTTTGGATTGCGGGTTTAAAGTCATCTTTCATGAGAATTTTATGAGTACAAAAGTTCGGATCAATTCCGCGGATATCGGAAATTTTCCAAGCAATTGCCTTCTTATGATTCTTCAGCACGTCGATAAGTCGAGATTTTTCTTCTTCTTTCAAGTCCTTTGTGATGATGACGGGTAACTTCTTATTGTATTCAAGGAAAACGTACTCGAGATGGGACGGTAGATCCTTAAGCTCTAAATCCGGAGGATTTTCGATAGAAGGCGTAGTCAAATTCGGTTCATCGATAGAGATTTCCTTAGGAGACTGTGGATAAATATGGTCCTCATTGAGAATTTTCTCAATGGTACGAATGTCTTCATCCCAATTGGAGGGAGAATCGTCATATTGAAAGTCCACATTCCCTAGAGTTGCTTCAAATTCTTTCAAAAGTAAATCACTTTCTCCGAATGGAGTCAGTGAAGGAGCAATAGAGGCAACGGTCTCAACAGTGGGTAGAGAAGAAGAACCACTTTTACAAGCGTCTTTGAAATGTTCTTCACATGCCTCATCAAGAACGTCAATGAAATTAACGCTCTCGTTTTCAGAAGGCTGCTTAGAAAGTTTACCCATGTTGAAGACGATTTTATCGTCACCAACTCTCATGATTAATTAGCCCGCGGCTACATCAATGAGAGTGCGACCGGTCCTCAAGAATGGACGTCCAATGATTAAAGTAACACGGGGATCCATCTCGTAGTCAACGACAACAAAATCCGCCGGAAAGGTGAATTTGTCGACACTGACGAAGACATCTTCGGCTATCCCCACTGGATTAGCAACCGTACGGTTAGCTAATTCCAATGTCATTCGTGTGGGGACTAGCTCGTGTAGAGATAATTGTTTCCAAATACTTAACGGCATTAAGTTTATACTAGAACCTAGATCGGCTATGGCCATACAATTCTCTACCCCGGGGAAGTTGCAAGGAATGAGGAAACGACCCGGATCACCATGTTTGGTGGGTAATTTCCTTAAGAGCACTGCGGAGCAATTCTCATTAAGTTGGGTCTGAGCGATATCAAGGAGTTTTTCTTTGTCACTAAGAAGATCTATAAACATTTTAGCATATTTCGGCATGTGAGCGAGAGCCTCGGCAAAGGAGATGTTGAAATTCAGTTGTTTAAACATTTTAAGAAAGTTAGAAACCTGAATATCATCCTTGTTCTTCAACTTCTCTTTCCTCAACCTTGAGGGATAAGGTATATTGGGTTGAGATGAAGGCTTTGGAATGGAATTCTCACTCACATCCTGGGGTGGTGGAGGGCTGGAAGTAGAAGGTGGAGGAATTGGAGATGGGGACTCGTTTTCCTTTGTCACAATCACCGGTGTAGGTGTAGGAATCTCAGGTTCCTTTAAACCTTTGCCACTTCGGGTAGTGATTGCTTTTATCTCCCCTCTTGGATTAGCAACGGTGTTACTCGGAAGAGAACCCAAACCAGAGGCTCGATTACTTTGGAAGAAACTAGCCATCATTTCCCTTAAGTCATTCGTTTGACTGCTCAAAGAGTTTCTCATATCGGCTCGAAGATCATTCCCTTGTTTCGCCATATCTCCTTTCAAGTTGATGATTTGTCTCTGAAGATTCTGCACCAGTGCGTCATTAGTCCTCATGTAAGTTTCAACCTCATGATTAAATGCGGTGGGTTGGGTGGGAGGAAGATCATGGTAAGCAGGTGGTTGATAAGCGGGTTGTTGGTAAACTTGGTTGTTTCCTTGAGGTGGATATGGGTTTCTTTGGGTTTGATAATTATTGGGAGCTCGTGGTTGGTTTTGATTGTTGCGATTGAGGTTGTTTTAGTTTTGAGGAGGAAAACCGGGTGGTGAAAGAAAGTTGTTTGAACGATAACTGAGCAAATTGCGGTCACCTTGAAGACGTGCTTGATAGCCTCCCGTAGAAAAGTTACCGTTAGCGGCATACACATTTTCTGGATTGTCATGAGTCGAAAGACAATCGGTGTATGAATGAGATCCCCCGCATATTTCACATGATTGACTCAAAGCATTAACTTGCGCATTGATGTTTTTGGTATTGTTAGCGGTTTGTAAAGCAAGTCCTTCAACAATCGAAGTAAGCTTATAAATTCTCTTGTCGGCATCACTAGTACTAGCAGTAGCCACATTAGCCCGAACACTCTTAGTTTGCACTCTAGACTTATTCTCAATAATATCCCACGCGGCATTAGAAGACTTAACCAAAATGTTACCCCCCGAGGCACTATTTAGTGAATCTTGGTCATTTATGCTTAAACCATTGTAAAAGGTATTAATTTGATGTACTTTTGTGAAAGCATGTTGTGGACACTTTCTTAAAAGTTCCTTAAAATGGTCCCAAGATTCACTAAATGTCTCACCGTACTTTTGTTCAAAGTTAATGATTTCATTCCGCAAAGCGGTAGTACGTGAGGGTGGGAAAAAGTAGTTGATGAATTTGGTCTCTAAATCCGACCACGTAAGAATACTTTGTGGTGGTTCCTTATCAAGCCAATGTCGGGCTTGTCCCTCTAAGGAGAAAGGAAAAAGTTGCAAGCGAATCACCTCTTGTGAAACCCCATTATACTTGACCGTATTAGTGAGTTGAAGAAACTTTTGATATGGTCGTGAGGATCATCAAGTGTACGCCCCAAGAATGGTTGAGCATAGACCATTTGAATGAAGCCGGATTTGAGCTCAAAGTTATTGGCTCCAATCTCGGGTATGACAATAGCATCGGTGTTGCCCTCTACTTGCGATTGCAAAAGCTCGATCATTGGTCGATTGTCCATGGCGACAATAGGTGGAGTTTCGACTTCGGCTTGAATTGCTTTCTTCTTACGAGCACGGGTACGCATACACCACCTACAAAAAGAAAAGAAAGATAGACAAGAAATATTTTTGGTTTTTTTTTATCTTTTTCTATTTTTTTTGAATTTTTGAAAATTTTTAATTTTTAGGATTTTTGAAAATTTTTAAGCAAGAAAAATAACGTTAAAAACGAACGGATCCCAAAATCCAACGCGTCTCTCACTAAAAAACGTTAATCTTAACGAAAAGAGCCGGCAGCGGCGACATTTAATACAAGGTTTTCACCAAGTATGAAAGTTCGTTAGATTCCAGTCTTTTCGAATTGATTACTAGTTATTAGTGCGACTCAGTCGTTCTTGGTAGAAAATAAAATGGTTTGCTTATCTACTAAAAACAAATATGATAATGTCGTTGAGTAAAAATCTTTAAAAATTAAACTAAAAATCACGAGTTAAGATAAATGATTAAAAACTTAAAAAGTAAATTAGAAACTTTAAACTTTGTAAAATTGAAAACTTAACCCGTCGGAATACCTACAGTCAGAATCACATAGGAATGCTATCGGAATAAAACCATCGGAATGATCCGTCGAAATATATCAAATGAATTTCTGTCGGAATAATGAAATAGTATCGGAATAATGGAAAGTAAAACTATCGGAATAATCCGTCGGAAAGTAATCGGAATAATGATAAACACACCCGTTGGAATACCGATCGGAATCCAAAACCCTAATCCGATACAATGATCGGAATAAACGGTCAGAAAACAAAACCCTTTTCCGATGGCAGCGTCGGAATAACTGTCGGAAAAGGTAAACCCTTTTCCGACGGAATGAAATACGTAATAAGCAAAATCAATAAGATGTTTTTTAAATAAGCTCAACTGGATCCTAACCAACTCAATAATACAAAAGTTAAATAATCACAAAAAAGAAACTTCTGAAACTCTAAAGAAGCAAACTTTGTAGATCAAACTTTAAAAAGGTGAAACTTTATAGAAAACTTAAACGTAAATAAGCTAAATACAAAATAAGACAATAAGCATGATAAGCTCAAAGCTCAATCGTATGAAAATTTAGATATGAATAAAAAGATAAACTTTTTAATCACATAAATATCAAGATGAAGCAAGATCAAGATTATCACGAATCAAAGATAAACAAAATCAAGAAAGGTAGAAAGAGATTAAATGATGAAAAGCTTAAACTTGAACTTGTAGATTAATGATTCATACTTGGGATATCAATGAATTCAGTTGTCTTTCTCGACGTCGTCTCGATATTTGTCGATATTAATTGAACTCGTGTTATAATTTTCTTCTTTAATTAGACTTAGTTCTTCGACTTCATTAAACTTCCGTCTTTAGACTTTTTCTTTGATAAATCTTCAGAATAGGTCTTGGACTTCCGTTCTTTTTGCACTCTTGATCTTTTGACTTCGTCCTTTTCCTCGTTTTCTTCGATAAAATTATGTGATAGCCCGTGTTTTCTTCCTTGTTCATATTTTTATCCTGAAACACAATAAAAACACAAACCACGCATAATTCTGAATTTTACGACATAAAATACACGTTTTGCTCTTGTTATTTTTGGAAATAAGTGGTGAAAGGATAAGTGTTTTCACACTTATTAGGGTGCAATCATAGTTTACAAGTTTACAAGAATTTCATGGTGAATGTGGTGTATGCCTTGCATCCTTCATAAGGAGCTGATCCCTCCTACCCATACTATTATGAATTAGAGGCAGCCCCTCTAATAGCATGACGAGGTCACCCCTCTATGTATTCATGCACGCTGATATATTTCATAACCTATATGAGCCTCTTTGGTAGTTAAATTACACCTTTCATGATTAACCAGCAGATTTTCAGTATTTACATGACTATAAGACTTTTCGGAATAAACCAGTTTATTTAATGTTATCAGGTTTTCCAGGACTTACATAATTCCATTGCACTTTCATTATTATGCTTTCATTTTAGCCTTCACTTATGTTATGCTATTCCATGTTATTGTATATATCCGCGCACTGAGCGTCTCGATCAGCCGTTTTTCTCTTTTCATGTCCCCAAACGGCAGGTACACAAGGTCAGGAGCATGGGAAAGGTTATGCATAGGATGGGAGCTATATTATGTTTCTGTTTCATTTGCATTACTTTTACTTTATGCTTGTTTATGAGTTTATGTTGGGGACCGATGTTTGATTCCGGTTATCCCTTATGGTCATGTAATATTTTAGGACATTTACCTTATGCTTTGATAATACGCCATGATTTCCTGTGATATTCCATTTATCCAAATGGGGTGTTACACTTGACATCCTATAACATTATCAACCATATAATTCTAGTCGATATTTTATGAATGAAAGCGATAATAGAAGAAATCTCTCAACTATAAAATAAGTAACGGGTCTTAGAGCAGATTTAATATCATTGATTTGCACACCATCATGAGGCCATTGATTAAAAAATTAGAAGATTGTTAAGATCAAGTGTGCACTGAATAGCTATCAATCTATCATATTCTACAACTTGTACTTACCTTGGAGACGGATTGCAGATTGGGAGGCTCTTGCTCTAAATTCAGCTTATGTGGCCACTACATGTAACACATATTTACTACTACATAGTCTCTATCAATGCCTTATTCTCAATCCTCTGTTTCTCATTCTCGTCTTTAACCCATGTGAGAAAGAGTTTATCTGAGTCGACCCATCTAAATGCTTACAAATTTCCACCTTCATATTTGTTGTATAGTACATCCATCATTCTTGACTCTTTTCAGTTACTTCTTTGATTAGCTCTTAGTTAGTTTACATATGCATAAACTACATAATTAAAGAATACACGATTAAGATACTAATTCTACGAAAACTCTCAAATACGCATTGCAGCAACAACTGAATTCATTTATATCCCATCAGGTGATGAAACATCATCAGTGAAGAAGCACCATAGCAGATATGGTTACCAAAAATTATTACAGCCTAAGTAATCTAATAAACTTGTTAATATCTAACGAAATCGATAATCACAACTTAAACACATATACAACATCCTAAGCAATAGTTAATTAAAAAAAACTAATTAAAAACAACTCGTTCTATCATACCAAACAATAATTAAAAAAATCAACTAATTAGGGTTTATCTGCAGATCAGTTCAGATAGAGAAACTCACATTGAATATGTATTTTAATTTTCATACGTTTGATTAAGTGGCAGAGATGGTGGGGAGTTGCCGAATTCGTTCTTTGGTGGTCCGATATTGATCAGGGTAATCGACAATTTAATCCACCAATTGATTTGTTTTTTTGTTGGTGTAGCCAGATTTGAAATAATGCGAAACGATAGTACTTAGGCCAATATTTCCAGCCAGTTAAAGTGTTATGCCCTTTGGTTTTTGGACTTTTGGAATTTAATGTTGAGATCAGTGAAGGTGTTCTTGGTGCCTATTTCGTGTAGGTTGTTAAGGGACAGAATTCAGGTAAGGTTGTTAGGCATATTTCAAGAATCTGAGAAAAGATTAGTTTACTTCGATTTCTCTAAGAGAAACATCACCTTTTATGGATGAAGCAAAGAAAATGTTAAGGGAACCCAAAAAAGATCTTTATATATGATAACAATAATCCATAGAAATAACTTAGTGATAATTGATCAAGATTGTGAAGTTACCTCCTGAAAAGGGCCTATTAGGGGATGTTGTAGGAAAGACACCATGAGAAAACTTAAGAATAGAAGCTGCAAGAGGGCGAGGTCCATTGAAAAAGCATGCCTCCATTAGCATGAAAGCTAAAGACGTGTTTGGATGTGCATCTAAACTGAAGTCAAGGTAAATCAGTTATAAATTCTTGCATAAAAGTGGTGAAAATTCAAAATCTTTAAAGAAGAAAATGTAACCAGATCTTGAAGTCAGATTGATTTAACTTCAGAATCTTTAAAGAATAAAATTCAGAATCTATAAAGAAGAAGTTGTTAGTCTGTAAATTGATTATTAGATTCAATTATACACGTATAATTGTGATGTCACTATCTTAGTGTCTTTACCTGATGTAGAGGATGAGCATCGTTTGCTCCAACTCCGGTAACTGTGACCACATGTCCTCTTTTACGAAGAGCTTGCACAAGTGCGACAATAACTTATCATTCTGTCAAGACCGCC